>JAVKPL010002081.1:0-17971 GCA_032173675.1 Gastrolobium villosum
TTTCCAGCTCAGATGATGAGATACACTGCATAATCAAATTAACCAGAGATACTGGAAAGTTCGCCTCAGATAACACTGTATGGATGAATTTCCAGGACATCCGGTCATATGCTTTCTCAAGATCAATCTTTATAGCAAAAAAACCCCTCTTCCCCTTCATTATACTCATTGAATGGACCATCTCCTGGGCAATGATTATATTGTCTTGAATCTGTCTGTTGGGGACAAAGCTAACTTGTTGGGCTGAAATTAACTTGTCTAGAACAGGCTGCAGCTTTCCCACAATTAGCTTGCTGATTCCTTTGTAGATAACAGAGCAAAGAGCAATTGGCCGGAATTGGTTAATTTTTTCAGGTTTAGCCACCTTAGGAATAAGCACAAGATGCGTTTTATTTAGCTCTTTCACCAACTCAGGCCTATTCCAAACCTGTTTAACACAATCAATAACTTGAAGTCTCAATAATTCCCAATTCTTTTGGAAGAGAGCAGGAAACCCATCTGGACCAGGAGCTTTAAGGCTATTCATAGCAAAAAAAACCTCTCTGATAAGAGAATCTGTTATGGGATCCTGCATATCCTTGATATCTGATTCCTCCAAAGGCCAGTTATGAGTAGTAGTGAACCAAGGTCTACAAAAATCTTCCTCTGAAAATAGATTCTTGAAAAACGAATGGATCAGCAAAATTAAATCACTTTCTTCTGTCACCATTTGACCCTGATCATTCTTTAATTCACTAATCCTGTTTCTGGCTCTCCTTATGATAGTAGTAGTATGGTAAAAGTAGTGTCTACGGTCCCCATCTGCAATCCACTTGCATCTAGCTTTCTGAAACCATAACGCTTCCTCATGATCCATAACCTTATTGAGTTCACATTGGAGGGCTAAATCTAACTCAGATTGGCCACAATCCATATCAGTGGCATAGTTATTTTGGTTATCCTCAATCTTTTTGAGAAGATATTCTTTCCTCTTTTGGATACACCCGAAAACCCTCTTATTCCACGATCTAAGGGAAGGGGACCAGATTGCTCAAACTAATCCTGATGTTAAGATTCGGCTTCCACACAAATTTAAGAAAATGGGGGAAAGTAACATGATCCTGCCAGCTAGCCAGAAACCTAAACGGTCTTTCTCTCTAATCGGATCCACGTAGCTACCTTATGAATATTAGCTTTGTGAGGGTTGAAGAACGGCTCCCACTTTCTGATGGCCAAATAGTGGCCCATTAGAATCCATGGTCCTCCTGTCAGCGCTAGATTTAAGTCTTCCAAGCTAGAGAATTTCACAGAGAAAAAATCATTCCCCAAATCAGCCACCACTATCGGTCCAGCTTTAGCCCATAGGCTTCCCAGCTTAGATTTCATATACATCACACCCACTCTCTTCCCCAACAGCTTAACGATAATAGCATTTTTCCATGGGCTTCTTAATCTCTCTTTCGCTTCCGTAGAACACCTAATTCTTACAGACCCATCCTCTCCATAAATTGTTTGGAACCCAAACTCATCTATGGTACCAAGACTCGGGTCCAGCGGTTCACTCTTGTCCTCCTCAAATTCTCATGCCAAGAATCCTCTACACCCATACAGTTATTATCAGCACGCAAAGCATCAGCGAAAGACATCGACTTACCTGACGGAATGCGCTCCTGGATGTTTCCCAAACTTGCCCCTCTATTCGATGAATCAGGGGAAAATTTCTCTCCAACCTTCGATCGTTTTATGCTCTTACGCATAGCACCCGGAACCTCCATCGATTTTTGCTGCAGATCTCCATTTTTTCCAAGAATAGAACTCATTGTTGTGCCCTAGCAGAATAGAAAACATGGAACGCGTGAGACTCACGCGAAACTAACCCATTGTGATTGTTCTGTTTTCTTATTTTTATTTCATATGGTTTATACGCTCAAACAATAATTAAGTTCATTGTTGTCGTAAAAAAAAAAACTATATACTATTTATAGTACAGAGTGTAACTTGACCAATTCTTAGGTGAAGTCACTTGACAAATTATTTTGTCATATATATATAAGAGGAGAGATATTCTCACTACCAAAATTTTCCACTACCAACTTACTACCTATCTAATCACCATTAGATTAATATTTTCTCTCTCTTCAATTTTTTTTTACCATTCTCTCTCTTTGATCCAATGGTGATGTGATGGTAATAAGTTAGTAGTAAGAGTTTTTGATTATTAGAATATCCTCACTCTATATATAGATATATATATATATATATATATATATATATATATATATATATATATATATATATATATAACCGTTAATTTCATAAATTTAACGGTTATAATTCATTAAGTCACATTAATTAATTATTAATTTTTAATAAATTATAACAATTAGAATTAACAGAAATCAACAATTAATATCTGGTGTCAAATTTTTTAGTTTAACGTCAATGCCAAAGAATCATGTCCCTATATTAGATTTATGAAATTAACGGTTAAAATCTGATGTCAAATTTTTTAATTTGACACTTATATATATATATCTATATATATATATATATATATATATATATATATATATATATGAGTTTATCATCTATCATTTAACATGACCACAAAAATTTTCCTACACACACAACATTTTGTGGGGCCCGCAACAAAAAAAAAACTTCGTCACGCAAAACGAATCTCTATAACATAACACAATCACTTTTCCTATAACATAACTCTTATAAAACCCTATATATATATATATATAGGGTTTATCATCTATAATTTAACATGACCAGAAAAAATTTTCTACACTCAACATTTTGTGAGGCCCGCAAAAAAAAAAAATCCTCCGGCACAAAACAAATCTCTATAACATAACACAATCACTTTTCCTACAACATAACTCTTATAAAACCCATATATATATATATATATATATATATATATATATATATGGGGTAGGATGTTCCTACTACTCATTTTTTCTACTACCACTTAATTTAATCATCATTGGATTCAAAAGTTTTTTTTTTTCTCTCTCTTCATTCAACTTTTTCTCTAATCCAATGGTGATTATAGTGGTAGTGCAATGTAGTAAAAAAAAATGGGTAGTAAAAATATCCTACCTCTATATATATATATATATATATATATATATATATATATATATATAGTATGACATGACATAACATATTATTAAGGATGGAAAAAAAAGACAGATTAGTAAAGTGAAAGAAAGTATAGTCGTCGAAGGGCGGCTCCTTTTAAATAATAAAAATAGAGAAATAATATATAGGGTGCTTGGAAAATGTGGTGTTTTGGTGAGTGAGTAGGTCGTGGACCTCTAAAGACGTGTGGATTGGTTCAGACATTCATAATTTCAAATCCTAAGTTGAGTCACACTTGACTGGACTTTTGCCATCTAGAACAACCAAAGTACTCAAATCCTAACGTCTACTCTCTAGCTCGCTCTAGTAAGAAAAAAATTTGTTCTGCAGAATAAATTTTACAACATATACACATATTCTTCACTTACTTAAATTATAACATCTAAATATATTTACACCTTTTTTATCATTTTTTAATACCATCAAGTACGTGTATTAAAGTTTAAATTGGAATAATATATAATATAAGAGTACTTAAAATTTATGTCCATGTATCTATGAACAAAGTATAAACTGGTACACTCTTTTTCGAACAAACAAGACTGTTGTTGAAGATTTCACGCTGACAATCGAAGAAAGGTTGGTTGAATACATTGAATTGAACGACGGGTTTTTTCATATATTTGTCTTGAATTGCTTCAAGTTCAACAACCTTTTTAAGATATCATGATCAGTATATAATAATATTTCATCGTCCACTCTCAACAACCAATGCAATGAACGCATATTTATATACATTTACTTTTGTTTGCTAGCTGGAGTTCTTATTTAATTTCTTTTAGGAAAATGGGTATCTTTGAGATTGCATTCAGCAGAAATGGACGGAACAAATTTTTAAGAGTAAATACTCTTTTTGGTCTTGGGCAAATTTTACGATACCCGCTTTAATCCCTAACAAGTAAAAAGACCCATTATTGTCCTTAAAAAATTCAAAATAGACCCATTTAGTTAAAATCGTCCATTTAGTTAAAATCGTGGTCCCTCACAAATTCGAAAAAGACCCATATTAATCCCTAAAAAGACTAAAATAGATCCATTTTGAATTTTTTAGGGACCACGATGGGCCTTTTTATTTGCTAGGGATTAAAGTGGATATCGCAAAATTTACTAATACCCAAAAATGGTATTTACTCAATTTTTAAATGGTCCTATTATGTGCTTGGTTTTTTCTTATGTTTATGGGTTTTATAATTCTATGTTGAAGGAGAATTGAAATCTCGTGTTATAGAGATAAAAAGTACGTGGGACCCATGTATTAGAAAAAAATATATGTAGGACCCATGTCAGCACGAAAATTGAAGGGTGTGTAGAAAATTTTGAATTCTTATGTTGTTGAATGAGAATTCTAAAACTCTATATTTATATAGGATAGCTATAAACTACCTTTTAAGTGTTTTTCTTTTCTTTTCTAATTTGCTGTTGCTTTGTTGGGCATGGTATGCAACGCGCGTCATATGTATATGTCCAATAACTCTTGGTGTACATGCTTCTTGAAAATAAAATGTCCAGAAATTATTTTAGGGTAAATTATAATTTAACCCCTAATTATACTTGACTCCATTTTCAATAAACCACCCTGTGCTTTCAATAAATACAATTAACCTACTTAAACTATATAATCTAAATAATTAAACAAATCTGTTAAAAAAATTAAAGTCCGTTAATTCTCACGTGCACCCATAATAAAGAGCTAACTATCCAATAAAGAGTCCAACCGAGCCCAAGGTCCACAAACAGCATTCTCACAGTCTGATTATACCAACAATCATATCAACAATCATAATCTATAAGCGTATAATATAAAGGCAACGCTTTCCTTTTACGTTTCATGTCTTTAGGCTTCTCACAAAGCCATAAGCCTTTAATCACTTTGATTCTGACTTAGTTAATCATTACAGAAGTTCGACTTACTCAATCTAGGGTCCACCAGCCACAAATACAATTCTGTATGAACGGTACAGTTACTGTCTAGAAATCCCCAGGATATCCGGATATATGTCTGGGCCATATCCGAATATGCATATCCGGATATTTCGCGACAGAATGCAGTTTCTGCATTTCGCGAGATATCACTCCCAAGGTTAAACTTTTAACCCATTAGAACGTCAAAGCATGCATTTTTATTCACTTTTAGGTTCATGATCCTGTTGGTTACTTAAACAACTCATATAACATACTAAGACTCAACTTTTAACATGGAAAACTCATGATCCAAGGTGAGGAAGCTTACCTAAGCTTAAAACAGAGCAAGGAGGTGCTCTAAGAGCTCACAAGTCAGCTCCAATAATCTGACTTCAAGGGAGTACGAAAATACTCCACAAGCAAGGTCCTTTATCACTCAAAATGGCTTCTTTGAGCATCAACAACTCATGAAATGGTCCCTACACCACCCTACACTCAAAGGCAGTCCCCACACTCCAAGTCAGCAGCTACCACCTGTAACACCCCGTGTATACCCGGTTTGTTAACATGTCATCGTATTAAGCCACGCTTAATTAAATACGCGGAATATCTTTTTCTTTTCAATTATGACGTCATTAATCTTAGCCAAGTTGATTACTTAATCAATTTCCATAAAATATCGCCTGTATGCAATTGCAAGGATAACTAACTGAAATACCTCATAAGATAAAATAACAGTGAGAATCTAAAGTCACGGATCTATAACATGTAGTCCAGTCCAGACATAATCCAGATACATTATTACAACTCCAAATAAAACAAGACATAACCAAGTCTATGTGGCATGGACAATCCTCATGCTCACCAAATCAACAGCATAACCAATAGAGTCTCAACATAGTAATCTATAAATGAAGCTAAAAGCATAAAGCAGTAAACATGATCCAGCATCCAAGCATATCAGCAAATCAGCATAAGCAGATATCAACTAAGCTCTGGCCTCCTGCCACTAGAGGTCTCAACCCCTGGGTTACCTGAACCTGGAATAAGCGCCCCAAACGTGGGGTGAGATCTCTACACAGAAATCTTAGTAAGACAAGGGGTCCTCAAGGGTTTTCCACCCCAAGCTCACTTACATGTGCAATATAAGTTCCAAAAGCAGTTTAAACATTATCAATTCCGAAACTATGCAGTGTAACATATATTCATGCCATGTATGTTATCACTATTCTACTGATCAGAAAAATGTAGGAATACGTCTATTACCCACACATAATGCAAGAAGCTACTTGCACCCACCCACAGTCTCACCATCTTGTATGACGCCACATACTCAGGCTTACAGTCTAAGTGGAAACAACACATACATATTATAAGTCATTGCACATATCAGCTCAAAAGCATTTCCAAGTATAAAAGCATGTAAACACAGCATGCATATAAACCATCCCCCCATGGGACATGGTGGGACCAAACAATGGCAAAACCGAGGACACGAAAGCTTACCTTGCAAGCTAACTACCCAATGCCAAGAGTCCACACTAGCTCAAGTCCGACACAGCAAAATCAAAATCTGTTTTGGACGAGCAATCATATCAATAACCAAAGCTCATAAGCGTAAACATAAAGACTACGTTTTCCTATTACGTTTTACGTCTTTAGGCTTCCCACAAAGCCTTAAGCCCTTAATCACTTAGATTCTAACTTAGATTAACCATTATAGAAGTTCAACTTCATCAAACTAGGGTTCACAAACCCATAACACAGTTCTGTATGAATAGTTCGGTACACGCTTTTATATATATCAGTTCTGACATCAATTCTCATTATTTTGACTTGAAACTTATTTTACTAGTCCTACATATTATTTTAGAAATATTCATGCACCTATTATAATTTTACGGGATACTTCATCAGTTCACATTTATACCGTGAGGCGGAACCGGTATCTGCACTTTTCGTCAGAAAAGTGACTTTCAGTATTATTAATCACTTACTATAATTATTTAAGTCTTTTCATAATTATTATGGTCGATTATGGAATTATTTCCTAATTTCACATTTAATTACTTTGATTTCATAATTTAACGGTGCAAGTTCTTACAACAATTGTTCCAGAAATAGAAAAGTGATTTTAACACCATGTTAGCTTATAGGGGTTGCATGTTAATGATATTATATCAATGTAATATGAAGTAAGAGTTGCAATTAAGTAGTTGAATTATGTTAGTACAAAATTAATGTTTAAACAATAAGTAAAAGAAAAATTTAATCCATGATTTTAATTCAATATTGTGATTGTGATATGCTAAATATCATATGTAATGTTAATAAACTGGCGTACAATGGGATGTTACAGTAACTCTGACACAGTTTGTCACATAAGTATCTGACAAAAAATGTATAATTGTAAGAACTCACAACGCTAAATTAGGGAATTAATGAGTTAAATATGATTTAATAAATAATTTCATAATTGACTTTGGATAAATATGGAAAGAGCAAGATAATTAATATTAAGTCACTTTTCAGAAGGAAAGTGCAAACACCGGGTATTTCAAGGTATAAATGGATACCGACGAAGTAACTCGAAAAATAGAAATAAAAATATATTCCTAAAAATCTATCTAGGTTAATAATATCTAGTTTGGGGTAAAAATAATGAGCGGTGATGTCAGAATTATTATCGGCTATTTCGCAGTAGAAAATGTGTACCGACAAAGTATCTCGAAAAATTAATGTAAAAATATGATAATTCCTAGAAAAATGAGTAGGTTAAAAATATCAAGTTTGGTAGAAAAATAATTAATGAAAGTTGTAACGACCCGAAATTTAAATTAAAAACAATGAAGTCGCCACCAATTTTATTTACTTTGGAAAAATTGGAAAACCTTTTATTGCAGACTGATCTTTAAAATTTTAGATCAAAGGTTCGGGAGTCTAATTATGCGCAGGGAAGAGTGGAATTACTTTTCACTGCACCCCTGACACATCCATTTTAAAACGGTTACCTTAAATTAATCGTGCGAATTGTTAATAGTTTTTTTAAAAATATTTGTTTTATCCCTTAAAAAAAAATATGATTAATTAAGAAGAATGAAGATTAAAATATTAAAATTTTATTTTAACTTGACGGAAAGAATTCCGCTCCGACGTATCCTCCGGTGCAGTGAAGAATTCAAAGTTACGTCGTTCTTTTTGTTTGCGTACTGATTATTTTGATTTAAATTTAGAAATTTCAGATTACCAAGTTGTCACAACTAAGATAATCTGAAATGATAATTACAGGATTAACAAGCTGTCTCAACTCAGCTAATCCTTTATTATGAAAATAAGAGTTTTGTTTTAGCTCGACGGAAAGAGTTCCGCTCCGACGTATCCTCCGGTGCAGTGAGGAATTCAAAGCTACGTCGTTCTTAATGTTAAATTTATGTATTGAATGATTTTAATTTTTAAAAATAGTTTTAAAGAAAACTTATTTGCAAGTTTTAGATTTAAATGTTTCGGATTACCAAGCTGTCACAACTAAAATAATCCGAGATGATAATTGCAGGATTAACAAGCTGTCACAACTCAGCTAATCCCTTTAAAAATAATTTTCTATTCAGATAAATTTTACGATGAATTTAAATGAATTTTGAATCACCAAGTCGTCACAGCTAAAGTGAGTCAAAATGAATTATGTGGAGTTAACAAGCTGTCACGGCTCAGCTAGCCCCCATTTTAATTAATAATTAATCTTTATTTTCTGAATTAACCCAACGTCAAATAAATTTAAATAGAAACTGTGATTGTTTATTATCTTTATTTATTTATTATTATTACGATTTAAAAATCATCGGACTGTCACAGTCGAAATTATTTTAAAAACTACAGGATCAACAAGATGTCACATCTCAGCTAATACCTCATTTTACCATAAATATAAGTGATTTGTCATTTTATTTATTTCTTAAATCAACTACCTGATTAAGACTTAAATAATAAGTATGAAATAATTTAACAACATAAAATGAACAAAATATGAAAAAGCCCGTGAATTAAAAATGAATAAGCTAAGGTACTCAAATCATTTTTTTTTATATAAAAAAAGAAATAAAAAATGAATTAAAGATAGTAATGCATGGACAGAGACAAAAGATGATGGTTGCTAAAGTAATAAAATATACAATCAAGAGTAGAGGGCAACATTGTAAAACTAAGATATTAAAACATTAGAGTACGACAACATTTGCATCGGGAGTGTATATATATAGACCAAGAAAAGCTGAAGCTTAGCTAACCTATAAAACATTAAAATATTGCTTTCACAAAGTGGAGGTTAACATTGCATTAAAACATAAAAATATTGAAAGATGACAACACTGCTGCGTCGTGGATATCAATAGGGTTCAAACTTTTTTTTTCCAATGTTTAAACTAACCTCCAGAATATACGTTTAGAATCCACAATCAAACGAGATCCCACAGCATTCGTCCATCGCTATATTCTTTGAAACTTCTGTGAATCTCGGACAACAGTTTGCAGTGACCTATTCCCCTTGCAAAAGGCACAACGGTAGGCACGACTTGCACAGGTAAGGTTGCCCCGGTTTAAACTGGAGAGTGGTTTAGAGTGGAGATGAGAGCTACTCACAGTGGTTGAATTGAGCCATTTTTTTTTTAAACTAACCCATTTTTTTCTCTAACTCCATTTCTTCTCTATTTTTAAGCTTCTTCCTACTTCCCCTCCAAATATCCTCTGGCAAACCTTGAGACTCAATAGCTCTTATAGAGCCAAAAAAACCACTCCTTTCTGTCTTCCTCCGCCCTGCAGTTAGGCTCCTTCTTTTTTATTGGTGGTCAACCTGCTTCAAGCATGCTTCTCTTCCTTTATCAGAGACTGCCCTTGTTTTGCTACTTTGATGTTTTATCTCCAAAGTCTTTCCCCAATATTTAAATGCTTGTTTCCAATTTGGGCTTAAATTTGTCTGATAGCATTAAACTCATTTGTTTTCTTCTTCAACGGTGGGGGCAGGTCACTTTCAGCATGCATGCTATACTCTGATCACTCTTTTGTTTTTTTTTTTTGTTTTTTTCTTTTTTCTTTTTTCTTTTTTTCCTTTTTTAATATCAGCTAATTAAAAATTATAAAAAGAAATATATTCTCTTTTAATTTTCTTTTCTTTTCTTTTTTATCTTTTCTTTTCTTTTCTTTTTTTAGAAAATAGAAGTTAATAATTTAGATTTTTTTGTCATTTTTAAATGTTTGGGACAAAATTAGGTGTTCACAGTTGCCCCTCTTTATTTGTTTCTTACTGGGTCAAATAACAATTTGCATATTATCCTTGTAAGAAACAAATAAAGACATGAATCCTAATTTTGTCCAAGAACAACAGAAAACATATGCGGGTGAGATGCAATCTAAAAATCAAACCTAGTGAGCCTCTGAGCTCGAAAATTGAAGACATGAATTTTGTATGTAAAGTCTAAGCCTTTGAGCCTGAAGATTAAATGCTTGAATTCATCTGTGTATAAAAAAGGAAACATGGAACCAATTGTATAAGGATTCACTACTTAAAAAGAAAACTTTTGCAACCAACTTGAGTGGAAAAGAAATATTTGAAACTAGTTAATATGTGATCTCAAGTGGAAAAGAAAATGTGCGTAACCAACTGGATTTTGGTTCACAAATGAACAAGGCATAAAATCTGCAACCAACTGGATATGGGCTGACAAAAGAAAAACAAGGTGCAAACAACTTTTCTTGGGAGATGGGTATGGGTTTAAAGACAAAATAAACATTTGGAACCGACTGGATATGGGTTTAAAAACGAACATTTGCAACCAACTGGATATGGGTATACAAATGGAAAGAGAAATCTTAACCAACTGGATAGGGGTTTAAAGACAAAATAATCATTTGGAACCAACTGGATATGGGTTAAAAAAATGGACATTTGCAATCAACTAGATATGGGTTTAAAGACAAAATAAACATTTGGAACCAACTGGATATGGGTCTAAAAATAAACATTTGCAACCAACTGGATATGGGTATACAAATGGAAAGAGAAATCTTAACCAACTGGATATGAGTTAAAAAGTGGAGATTTGCAACAAACTGGATATGGGTATACACTCAGACATAAAATGTAAATTGTGTGCAACTAACTGGATATGGGTTCACAAAGATAAAATAAAGAGACTTCTGCAATAACTGGATATGGATTGACAAGAGGAAAATAAAGAGACTTCTGCAACAAACTGGATATGGGTTGACGAAAGGAAAATAGAAGGACTTATGCAACCAACTCGATATGGATTAACATAAGAAAAATAGATAGACTTTTGCAACCTACTGGATAAGGATTCATAAGAGGAAAATAAAGGTTCAACCAACTAGATATGGGTTGACAAGAGGAAAATAAAGAGACTTCTGCAACCAACTGGATATGGGTTGACAAAAGGAAAATAGAATGACTTATGCAACCAACTCGATATGGATTGACATAAGAAAAATAGAGAGACTTTTGCAACCTACTGGATAAGGGTTGGCAAGAGGAAAATAAAGGTTCAACCAACTAGATATGGGTTGACAAGAGGAAAATAAAGAGATTTCTGCAACCAACTGGACATGGGTTCCCAAATGGACAGAAAATTAAATGTTTGCAACCAACTGGGTTTGGGTTTACAAATGACTGAAAAACAAAGGCTTGCAACCAACTAGATATAGATTGACAAACGGATAGGAAATTAAAGGTTTGCAACCAACTGGATATGGACTGACAAACGGACAGAAAAGTAAATGTTTGCAACCAACTGGATCTGGATTCACAAACAGAAAAAAAGTAAAGGCTTGGCATATGGCTCAAGAAACTAAATTATGATGAGCTTTTGAGCTAGAAGTAAATGACACGAATGTAAATTGCATGGCCTCTGAGCCGAAACATAAGTTGCAATGAGCCTCTGAGCTCGAAATTAAATGATAGAAATTTAAATATGCGAGAGAATGGACCTGACTTGATAGGAAGTTTAAAGGTACGAGAGAGTTGACCTGACTTTAGCTTAAAATGTAAAGGTGTGGGGTAGACCCAACTTATGCATAAGAAATAAAGGAGAGCGAGAGAGAGATCTCAGCTTGAACAAGAGTGAGCAATGAATGCCCAAAGAGTAAGGAACCACGGTGTTTGTCAAGTATTTTTTTTTTTGAAGATGATGCAATATGCAATGCATGTAATGCAAAAACCCTCGAAATTTTAAAGTTTGGAGATTTTTTATTCTTTTTTATTCATGATATGCAGAGATGATGCGAGATGCAATGTATGTAGAGAATTTTGAAATATTCAAATTTTGAGAGAATTTTTTTTTTTTTTTACCCAGTAAAAAATCTGATTCACACTGGAGTTATTGAACACAATTTCCTTTGATTTTGTTTTGGTTTAAACAAAGATCCACATGAAATGGCTACTGGGAAAATCTATGACCAATCAAACCTTTGCTCACACCATAAACAATGGACTCAATTTGTCCCTTTTTCTTTCATGTCACCCCTTTTTTATTTTCTTCCATCGCCATTTTGCTTTATTTCTCTACTTTTGTTTTCTTCTCCTTCTTCTTCTTTCTCTCTCTCTCTTTTTACTAAGGATGTCCTCGAGTGACCCATGCAAATCCAAAATTTGCCCCAGTTTTAGCGACTAAGGTGGCCATAAGCTTTATCTCATCATCCATGAGTTGAAACTCGAACGTGAATTGTCCATTACGTAATCAAGCTGGACTTTTTTTTTTTTTTTTTTTTTTTTTTACGCCCTAACTTTTGCTTAGGCCGCCCTTCTGGGTTTTCAGCCTAACGAGCTTTTTTCTTTTTTTCTTTTTTTACTGCCCTGATTTCTTTTGATTCAACCCAAAAACTGAAGGATTACCACCATAAAGAAATATTAAGTGGTACTCTTGAACATAAATTTATTTGCTTGAGATAAAACTTTATGAATATTCATGGGTAGAAAAGGAAATTTTTTTTGATGGATGACCCAACACAAAGAAATTGAATGTATTTGACAAGAAAGTTGAAATTACAAGGAAGGAGAAAGAAAATGATAGGAATTATGGAAGAGGAAAGAGAATAGTAGAAGAAAGATTATGAGAGAAACACAAAAATTTGCCCCAGTATTAGTTCTTGACTTTTCACCAAATTAGTTCTGTGTGACCACTTGATGATTCAACCAATGTATCTGTTGCTACATTCATCATCACATATTTTGTTCAACTAATCTGAATCATTTTGCCCCAGTGTAGCATTGAAATAAAGTTCTGCTCAGTGTCTTCTTCAAGAGTTTCCTGAGAATATTTACATGTCTATTTTGCTCTAATTTTTGCTTAGACCGCCTTTTTGGGTTTGCAGCCTAACAAGTTTTTTCTTTTCTTTTTTTTTTTTTTGCCCTAATTTTTGCTTAGACCATTCATTTGGAATTTTGATCTAACGAGCTTTTTTTCTCTTTTTTTTTTTTTGAAATCTCTTGTTACCATCAATATTGGTTGGTCTAGACAAATGTCTATAATGTTGACCACTGAGAGTGATACTACTTATAAGATGTGGGGAGCATTTGCTACCAATCCTTGAGATGCTTTTCTGATACCTTCGCATGCTACTTCAAATGCATCGTTTATCTGACAATTGTTTGGAGTTAAGTTGTGATGATTTATTAGCGCAATCATCTTCTTGTGCTCATTTGATTGCATCTATTAGCTTATCAAATTCAAGGTTGATTTCATCAAGGGATAACACTAGAATCAATTTTTTTTTATTTCTTTTTGTACTGTGGCAAATTTTTGAAAGGTTTTTTTTTTTTTTTAAGAAGACATTTAAAATGAAGACAATAAGGTAAAAGGCATAAGAAATATGAATGAGCAATTGGATTTGAAGAAAAGGTTAAGAATAGAAGCAAAAATAAGAAAGAAGAGGAAAGAAAATGCAAATACTCAATTCAGATAATGTCTCAAGAAAATAAACATAAGTTCAAAATAGTACAACTAAACAATAGCTTCGAAGCAATCATATCAAATATTGGATCGAACCTCCACATGATAATTCCAAGCTCTCATTCGTTGGATCAATTGTACTCTCTATGGATACTTTTCTAGCCTTAGCCAAAAGTTCAATCCTTTCTCCGGCAGCTATAAGGTCAGCAAAGTCTTGGTATACAACACCAGCCATTGACTCAACATGGAGAGGCCCCAAAGTGCCGATGAAGTAAGAACACATTTCTGATAATATCAATGGTGGTCGAACTTGTGCTGCGAGAGTCCTCCATCTTTGGGCATATTGCTTGAAAGTTTCCTCATTCTCAATTTGCAGGGCTCCTAACTGTTCCCGAGTCGGAGCAATATCCAAGTTGAATCGATATTGATTCATGAACATGTCTGCCAAATCTTTCCAGCAAGATATTTTAGAATGATTTAGTTGAATATACCATTCTAAGGCTGGACCAGTCAAACTCTCATGGAAGAAGCCAAGGAGAAACTTCTCATCCTTAGACCATATTGCCATTTTGGTGCAATAGGTTTTCAAATGAAGAAGCGGATTGGTATTCCCGTTGTATTTGGCAAAATTCGGGACAACAAAGTCTTTAGGAACAACAACATCTATTGGGGAGCATAACTCTTCTACTCCAAGAGATTCGTGAGCACATGTCCCTTGGATGGCTTTAATCTTTTTCTCAATCTTCTCTATCCAGACTTCCTCCTTCTTGTCTTTCTGAACTAAGGCAGAATTAATCCCCGAGTTGAACCCTATCGATGCGTGAGTACGTGCCCCGGTCATTAGCAAATTGAGAAATTCTTGTATGCCCTTCAATGTTTCTTCCATCTTATTCAATCTCTCTCTTATTTCTTCTACCTCTTTGAACATGTCTCTCCCCTTTTGATTGTTTTCCTCCATTATGATCCTAGATTTGATGTTGTGAACTTAGATTTGATTGGTATAGTCTTTCCTTGATCAAAGGATTTGCGAAAAATATTAGTATCATTCATTTTTTTTTATAAAGATGAAATAGAAAGAAATAATGAGAATGATATGCAATATGCAAGATGCAAATTTTCTTTGTTTCTTTTTTGATTTTTTTGATTTTGGAAATATGAATGTAATGCAATGTCTATCATGTTTTGTTTTACAAAATGTACGAATAGATGAAAGATAAATATTTCAATAATGTTGTTTATGAAAAATGTGGATATATGCATCAATATGCTATGTGCAAGAATGAAAATAAGGGGTTAGAAAGGAATATGCCTCTTTTGTGTATTAAATTGGTTAATATTGGATGGTCAATAGGTCATTCTATACAGTGGATACCTTCATTTGGTGGTTGAATGACTCTAAATATTTTGGCCACTAGAGTTAATATCTCATTTCGGAAAAAATAGCCAAACAGGACGTACATCCAAAATGACTATAATTACGAAAGAGTCACACTCTAGCCGAGGTTTTTGCAATAACCAAACAGGACGTACATCCAAAATGGCTACCACTACACAACCTCTCTCCTATCTTAAGCTGCACTCAGACCTGGGTATAGGGCCCACTCATACGTGTGTGATGAATGTGTAGGTGTTGTGTGTAACCCAATCAGCAAAATAATTGAGAGCAAGCATATAATAACACAAAAGTCCCCTATTCTAAAGTTGAAGCCAATCATCACATCTTTCACACACATATCAAGATATAAGAAACAAGAAAAAAAAAATTGCAAAATAAAAAGAGAAATACAAAATTAAGCAAAATAACAAACTAAAGGGAAGTAAAGCAAATATATAAACTACTATGAATTCGCACAATTAATCAAAACATGCTTGACTCTCTAAAATCCCCAGTGAAGTCGCCATCTGTAACAACCCGAAATTTAAAAATTTAAAACAATGAAGTCGCCACCAATTTTATTTACTTTGGAAAAATTGGAAAACCTTTTATTGCAGACTGATCTTTAAAATTTTAGATCAAAGGTTCGGGAGTCTAATTATGCGCAGGGAAGGGTGGAAACTTAATTTCACTGCACCCCTGACACATCCATTTTAAAACGGTTACCTTAAATTAATCGTGCGAATTGTTAATAGCTTTTTTAAAAATATTTGTTTTATCCCTTAAAAAAATAAATATGATTAATTAAGAAGAATGAAGACTAAAATATTAAAATTTTATTTTAACTTGACGGAAAGAATTCCGCTCCGACGTATCCTCCGGTGCAGTGAAGAATTCAAAGTTACGTCGTTCTTTTTGTTTGCGTACTGATTATTTTGATTTAAATTTAGAAATTTCAGATTACCAAGTTGTCACAACTAAGATAATCTGAAATGATAATTACAGGATTAACAAGCTGTCTCAACTCAGCTAATCCTTTATTATGAAAATAAGAGTTTTATTTTAGCTCGACGGAAAGAGTTCCGCTCCGACGTATCCTCCGGTGCAGTGAGGAATTCAAAGCTACGTCGTTCTTAATGTTAAATTTATGTATTGACTGATTTTAATTTTTAAAAATAGTTTTAAAGAAAACTTATTTGCAAGTTTTAGATTTAAATGTTTCGGATTACCAAGCTGTCACAACTAAAATAATCCGAGATGATAATTGCAGGATTAACAAGCTGTCACAACTCAGCTAATCCCTTTAAAAATAATTTTTTATTCAGATAAATTTTACGATGAATTTAAATGAATTTTGAATCACCAAGTCGTCACAGCTAAAGTGAGTCAAAATGAAATATGTGGAGTTAACAAGCTGTCACGGCTCAGCTAGCCCCCATTTTAATTAATAATTAATCTTTATTTTCTGAATTAACCCAACGTCAAATAAATTTAAATAGAAACTGTGATTGTTTATTATCTTTATTTATTTATTATTATTATGATTTAAAAATCATCGGACTATCACAGTCGAAATTATTTTAAAAACTACAGGATCAGCAAGATGTCACATCTCAGCTAATACCTCATTTTACCATAAATATAAGTGATTTGTCATTTTATTTATTTCTTAAATCAACTACCTGATTAAGACTTAAATAATAAGTATGAAATAATTTAACAACATAAAATGAACAAAATATGAAAAAGCCCGTGAATTAAAAATGAATAAGCTAAGGTACTCAAATCATTTTTTTTATATAAAAAAAGAAATAAAAAATGAATTAAAGATAGTAATGCATGGACAGAGACAAAAGATGATGGTTGCTAAAGTAATAAAATATACAATCAAGAGTAGAGGGCAACATTGTAAAACTAAGATATTAAAACATTAGAGTATGACAACATTTGCATCGGGAGTGTATATATATAGACCAAGAAAAGCTGAAGCTTAGCTAACCTATAAAACATTAAAATATTGCTTTCACAAAGTGGAGGTTAACATTGCATTAAAACATAAAAATATTGAAAGATGGCAACACTGCTGCGTCGTGGATATCAATAGGGTTCAAACTTTTTTTTTTCCAATGTTTAAACTAACCTCCAGAATATACGTTTAGAATCCACAATCAAACGAGATCCCACAGCATTCGTCCATCGCTATATTCTTTGAAACTTCTGTGAATCTCGGACAACAGTTTGCAGTGACCTATTCCCCTTGCAAAAGGCACAACGGTAGGCACGACTTGCACAGGTAAGGTTGCCCCGGTTTAAACTGGAGAGTGGTTTAGAGTGGAGATGAGAGCTACTCACAGTGGTTGAATTGAGCCTTTTTTTTTTTTTAAACTAACCCTTTTTTTTCTCTAACTCCATTTCTTCTCTATTTTTAAGCTTCTTCCTGCTTCCCCTCCAAATATCCTCTGGCAAACCTTGAGACTCAATAGCTCTTATAGAGCCAAAAAAACCACTCCTTTCTGTCTTCCTCCGCCCTGCAGTTAGGCTCCTTCTTTTTTATTGGTGGTCAACCTGCTTCAAGCATGCTTCTCTTCCTTTATCAGAGACTGCC
>JAVKPL010002082.1:0-17926 GCA_032173675.1 Gastrolobium villosum
ATCCATTTTCCTTCAAAAATCTTCAACGGAATCCATTTTCCGTCGAAAAACTTCAAAAAATCAATTTCTTTTGCATTTATTTTATTAATCCGTTTTCGACGCAATTCTTTTTCCGTCGAAAATCTTCACAAAATAATTTCTTTTGCATTTATTTTAGTCATCCGTTTTCGACGGAATAGCTTTTTTGTTAAAAATCTTCGACGGAATTCATTTTTCGTCGAAAAACTTCAAAAAATCAATTTCTTTTGCATTTATTAACTCATCCATTTTCGACGGAATTCATTTTCCGTCAAAAATCTTCGACGGAATCCATTTTCCATCAAAAATCTTCTACGGAATCCATTTTCCGTCGAAAAACTTCAAAAAATCAATTGCTTTTACATTTATTTTATTAATCCATGTTCGACGGAATTCATTTTCCGTTGAAAAACTTCACAAAATAAATTTCTTTTGCATTAATTTAATTCATTCTTTTTTGACGGAATGTGTTTTCCGTCCAAAAACTTCATAAAATCAATTTCTTTTGCATTTATTTTATTCATCCGTTTTCGACGGAATTTGTTTTCCGTCCAAAAACTACACAAAATCAATTTCTTTTGCATTTATTTTATTCATCCATTTTCAACGGAATTCATTTTCCGTCAAAAATCTTCGACGGAATCCATTTTCCGTCGAAAAACTTCACAAAATCAATTTCTTTTGCATTTATTTTATTCATCTGTTTTCGACGGAATTAGTTTTCTGTCGAAAAACTTCACAAAATGAATTTCTTTTGCATTTATTTTATTCATTCGTTTTCGAAAGAATCCATTTTTCGTCGAAAAACTTCATAAAATCAATTTCTTTTGCATTTATTTTATTCATACATTTTCGACGGAATTCATTTTCCGTCAAAAATCTTCAACGGAATCCATTTTCCTTCAAAAATCTTCAACGGAATCCATTTTCCGTAGAAAAACTTGAAAAAATAAATTTCTTTTGCGTATGTTTTATTAATCTGTTTGCGACGAAATTCTTTTTCCGTCGAAAATCTTCACAAAATAATTTCTTTTGCATTTATTTTAGTCATCTGTTTTCGACGGAATAGCTTTTTTGTTAAAAATCTTCGACGGAATTCATTTTTCGTCGAAAAACTTCAAAAAATCAATTTCTTTTGCAATTATTTTACTCATCCGTTTTCGACGGAATTCATTTTTCCGTAAAAAATCTTCGACGGAATCCATTTTACATCAAAAATCTTCTACGGAATCCATTTTCCGTCGAAAAACTTCATAAAATCAATTTCTTTTGCATTTATTTTATTCATCTGTTTTCGACGGAATCCATTTTCCGTCGAAAAACTTCACAAAATCAATTTCTTTTGCATTTATTTTATTCATCTGTTTTCGATGGAATTTTCATTTTCCAGAAAAACTTCACAAAATCAATTTCTTTTGCATTTATTTTATTCATCCGTTTTCGATGGAATCCATTTTCCGTCAAAAACTTCACAAAATCCAATTTCAAAATCAATTTCTTTTGCATTTATTTTATTCATCCGTTTTCGACGGAATTTATTTTCCGTCAAAAATCTTCGACGAAATCCATTTTCCGTCGAAAAACTTCAAAAAATCAATTTCTTTTATATTTATTTTATTAATCCATGTTCGACGGAATTCATTTTCCGTTGAAAAACTTCACAAAATAAATTTCTTTTGCACTAATTTAATTCATTCTTTTTCGACGGAATACATTTTCTGTCAAAAATCTTCGACGGAATCCATTTTCCGTCGAAAAACTTCACAAAATCAATTTCTTTTGCATTTATTTTATTCATCCATTTTCGATGGAATTCATTTTCCGTAAAAAATCTTCGACAGAATCCATTTTCCGTCGAAAAACTTCACAAAATCAATTTCTTTTGCATTTATTTTATTCATCCGTTTTCGATGGAATTCATTTTCAGTAAAAAATCTTCGACGGAATCCATTTTCCGTCAAAAAACTGCACAAAATCAATTTCTTTTGCATTTATTTTATTCATCTGTTTTCGACGGAATCCGTTTTCCGTCGAAAAACTTCACAAAATCAATTTCTTTTATATTTATTTTAAAATTTTCCGTTGAAAAACATCACAAAATAAATTTCTTTTGCACTAATTTAATTCATTCTTTTTCGACGGAATACATTTTCTGTCAAAAATCTTCGACGGAATCCATTTTCCGTCGAAAAACTTCACAAAATCAATTTCTTTTGCATTTATTTTATTCATCCCTTTTTCGTAAAAAATCGAATCCATTTTCCGTCGAAAAACTGCACAAAATCAATTTCTTTTGCATTTATTTTATTCATCTGTTTTCGACGGAATCCGTTTTCCGTCGAAAAACTTCACAAAATCAATTTCTTTTGCATTTATTTTATTCATCCGTTTTCGACGGAATACATTTTCCGTCAAAAATCTTCGACGGAATCCATTTTCCGTCGAAAAACTTCACAAAATCAATTTCTTTTGCATTTATTTTATGCATCCATTTTCCATGGAATTCATTTTCCGTCCACAATCTTCGACGGACTCCATTTTCCGTCAAAAATCGTCTACGGAATCCATTTTCCGTCGAAAAACTGCACAAAATCAATTTCTTTTGCATTTATTTTATTCATCTGTTTTCGACGAAATTAGTTTTCTGTCGAAAAACTTCACAAAATGAATTTCTTTTGCATTTATTTTATTCATTCGTTTTCGAAAGAATCCATTTTTCGTCGAAAAACTTCATAAAATCAATTTCTTTTGCATTTATTTTATTCATCCATTTTCGACGGAATTCATTTTCCGTCAAAAATCTTCAACGGAATCCATTTTCCTTCAAAAATCTTCAACGGAATCCATTTTCCGTAGAAAAACTTCAAAAAATCAATTTCTTTTGCGTATATTTTATTAATCCGTTTTCGACGAAATTCTTTTTCCGTCGAAAATCTTCACAAAATAATTTCTTTTGCATTTATTTTAGTCATCCGTTTTCGACGGAATAGCTTTTTTGTTAAAAATCTTCGACGGAATTCATTTTTCGTCGAAAAACTTCAAAAAATGAATTTCTTTTGCATTTATTAACTCATCCATTTTCGACGGAATTCATTTTCCGTCAAAAATCTTCGACGGAAACCATTTTCCATCAAAAATCTTCTACGGAATCCATTTTCCGTCGAAAAACTTCAAAAAATCAATTGCTTTTACATTTATTTTATTAATCCATGTTCGACGGAATTCATTTTCCGTTGAAAAACTTCACAAAATAAATTTCTTTTGCATTAATTTAATTCATTCTTTTTTGACGGAATTTGTTTTCCGTCCAAAAACTTCATAAAATCAATTTCTTTTGCATTTATTTTATTCATCCGTTTTCGACGGAATTTGTTTTCCGTCCAAAAACTACACAAAATCAATTTCTTTTGCATTTATTTTATTCATCCATTTTCAACGGAATTCATTTTCCGTCCAAAATCTTCGACGGAATCCATTTTCCGTCGAAAAACTTCACAAAATCAATTTCTTTTGCATTTATTTTATTCATCTGTTTTCGACGGAATTAGTTTTCTGTCGAAAAACTTCACAAAATGAATTTCTTTTGCATTTATTTTATTCATTCGTTTTCGAAAGAATCCATTTTTCGTCGAAAAACTTCATAAAATCAATTTCTTTTGCATTTATTTTATTCATACATTTTCGACGGAATTCATTTTCCGTCAAAAATCTTCAACGGAATCCATTTTCCTTCAAAAATCTTCAACGGAATCCATTTTCCGTAGAAAAACTTGAAAAAATAAATTTCTTTTGCGTATGTTTTATTAATCTGTTTGCGACGAAATTCTTTTTCCGTCGAAAATCTTCACAAAACAATTTCTTTTGCATTTATTTTAGTCATCTGTTTTCGACGGAATAGCTTTTTTGTTAAAAATCTTCGACGGAATTCATTTTTCGTCGAAAAACTTCAAAAAATCAATTTCTTTTGCATTTATTTTACTCATCCGTTTTCGACGGAATTCATTTTCCGTAAAAAATCTTCGACGGAATCCATTTTCAGTCAAAAATCTTCTACGGAATCCATTTTCCGTCGAAAAACTTCAGAAAATCAATTTCTTTTACATTTATTTTATTAATCCGTGTTCGACGGAATTCATTTTCCGTTGAAAAACTTCACAAAATAAATTTCTTTTGCATTAATTTAATTCATTCTTTTTTGACGGAATTTGTTTTCCGTCCAAAAACTTCATAAAATCAATTTCTTTTGCATTTATTTTATTCATCCGTTTTCGACGGAATTTGTTTTTCATCCAAAAACTTCACAAAATCAATTTCTTTTGCATTTATTTTATTCATCCATTTTCGACGGAATCCATTTTCCGTCGAAAAACTTCACAAAATCAATTTCTTTTGCATTTATTTTATTCATCCGTTTCGATGGAATTCATTTTCCGTCAAAAATCTTCGACGCAATCCATTTTCCGTCGAAAAACTTCCCAAAATCAATTTCTTTTGCATTTATTTTATTCATCCATTTTCGACGGAATTTATTTTCTGTCAAAAATCTTCGACAGAATCCATTTTCCGTCGAAAAACCTCAAAAAATCAATTTCTTTTACATTTATTTTATTAATCCATGTTCGACGGAATTCATTTTCCGTTGAAAAACTTCACAAAATAAATTTCTTTTGCACTAATTTAATTCATTCTTTTTCGACGGAATACATTTTCTGTCAAAAATCTTCAACGAAATCCATTTTTCGTCGAAAAACTTCACAAAATCAATTTCTTTTGCCTTTATTTTATTCATCCATTTTCGATGGAAATCATTTTCCGTAAAAAATCTTCGACATAATCCATTTTCCGTCGAAAAACTTCACAAAATCAATTTCTTTTGCATTTATTTTATTCATCCGTTTTCGATGGAATTCATTTTCAGTAAAAAATCTTCGACGGAATCCATTTTCCGTTGAAAAACTTCACAAAATCAATTTCTTTTGCATTTATTTTATTCATCCGTTTTCGATGGAATTCATTTTCAGTAAAAAATCTTCGACGGAATCCATTTTCCGTTGAAAAACTTCACAAAATCAATTTCTTTTGCATTTATTTTATTCATCTGTTTTCGATGGAATTCATTTTCAGTAAAAAATCTTCGACGGAATCCATTTTCCGTTGAAAAACTTCACAAAATCAATTTCTTTTGCATTTATTTTATTCATCTGTTTTCGATTGTAACGCCCTCCCTTGTATGCATCCAAGAGAGTCGTTTGCTAAGCGGAATTAGAGTCGTTAACGTCACATGAGCTAACAAAGATTCTTATTCTAAGTTTAAATCTGAGAAACGTTTCCAATATTCTTATAACTTCTGTTTGGACGATAAAAAATATTTCAAGTGATTTAGAAAGAGCACGTTGTGGGCTTCGCGTGCATATAAAATAATAGTAAATCAGAGTTCGTTTGCTCATAAAAACCCCACCCGTAAGGTGCACTGTAGAAATTTCAGCACTTAAGTCTTTTAAAAATTTCCTTTCACAAACGTTTTCCAAAATAGCCGCTGTTCATAAAAGTTCAAGATAAAATAAAGATGATAAGGTCTACAGTCATCCAAGGCTACCAAAATATTAGACATTACAGTCATCCAATCAATCAAACAGCAACAGTGATAATCCATGCATCAGCAAGCAACAGCAAAACATCACTCCTTCAAATGCTTTTACGTCCTCCTGCCATTTTGGAAAAATAGCAGCCCCGAAGGGGTGAGAATAATCCCAGTAGTGTGGCAACAAAACCAGTAATATAACAGTATTAACTAGGCACAAAATCATAAACAGTCACTTCAACATATCCTTGTTCCTTTTCCTTTTTCCTTTTCATCATATTCATATATATAGCGCATATAACGCCTTTCCTTTTCATCATATTCATATATTGCGTATATAACGCCTTTCCTTTGCGCTTTTAGCACCGTCGTGCGCGCACTTCACAGTGGAATCAAATATACCCTTGGCACCTGAGCTCCATGTGGATTCCAACTGTGGGCCTATGCGGACTGATGCCAAGTGTCCCATACCCCGGTACCTTGGGGATGCCTATATGATGCTTGCTCAAACACATGGTCCTGTACATAACTATTCTAAAACAAGGCCTATATGATCTTGATACATGCATGCCATGCTATGCTTTCACACACAAAGCGTAAAAATGCGGTATGATGTAAGATGCATGCTCATATACCTTTCATATAGCCATCACGGCACATATACTTTTCATATGCGTTATGCTGCCACATAACGTCTTTACCTCATAATCATATAGCCATCACGACACATTTTTGGCAGTTTCCTTTCATCATAATGGAACATAATACTTTTACGGAATATGGAGCATCATGTCACAATTTTATACCAGTAGTCAATAGTCACATTAGGTAATATCGCCTGACACTTACCTTGTGTGCCTTAAACAATACCAAACCGCAGCGAAGTATCTCACTTCTTATGCACACCTAAATCAATTACAACCAATCATTTACAGCGGCGATTTACAGCAGAAACAGTGGGCATACAGCAGCGTTTTACAGCAGAAAAACAGTGAGCATACAGCAGCATTTTTACAGCAGAAAATAGTGACGTTTGTGCTTAAAACAGTGAGCAAAAACAGTGAGTTGTTCTTTAAGACAGTGAGCAGAAAACAGTGACGTTTTTCTTAAAAACAGTGGACAGAAACAGTGACGTTTTACAGCAGAAAAATAGTAACACCTTACAGCAGAAACAGTGGCCATTTTAAAACAGAAACAGTGACATTTTGGACCTCAAAACAGTGGCAGAACAGTGGCGTTAGACAGTGGCATTTGAATGTTAAAACAGTGACATAGTCAATGGCATTTGAACCTCAAAACAGTGGCATAAGTAGTGTTATGTGTGCATCAAAACAGTGGCATGAATGGTAACATTTAAGCATTAAAACAGTGACATTAGTGGTGATATTTGCACAACAAAAACAGTGGCAAAGGGAGTGGTTTTTGAACACTAAAATAGTGGCATGAATGATACATTTGAACATCCAAAACAGTGATATAAATCATGATTTTTAGACATTAAAACAGTGGCATAAATAGTGATTCTTGATCATCAAAACAGTGGCAAAATGGGAGTATTTAGACACCAATACAGTGGCATAGAGGGTAGTGTTTGGACATCAAGATGGTGGTTATTTTATGCAGAAACAGTGGCTCATTAAGTACTAAAACAGTGAGTGTCTTTGGTGCAAAACAGTGACATATGTGGCATTAAAATAGTGAGCATTTTATGCAGAAACAGTGGCATGTGAAGCACTAAAACAGTGAGCATTTTATACAAAAACAGTGGCACATTATGTACTAAAACAGTGAGCATTTTATGCAGAAACAGTGAGTGTTGTGTGCAGAAACAGTGGCATCAAAATGGTGAGCTTGTCCAACCGAAACAGTGGTATATGCATCCTCAAAACAGTGGCACTTTAATACAAAACAGTGGCATCAAGATGGTGCTCTTGTAAAACTGAAACAGTGGCATATGCATACAAAAACAGTGGCATATATATTCCTCAAAACAGTGGCATATTCATACAAAAACAGTGGCATATATCTTAAGCATAACCATGAGACTTTCATGCATACAAATCCTCATAAAATAGCTCCATCCTTATTCCTTTACCATACTCATTCAAGAATCCAAAACATATTCAAATAGACATTCAAGAACACACATGATTACACACCATGAAGAGGTCTAAGTTCTAGGCTTACCTCTTGAAGCACACACTTCTTGCTCACACACCACACCTTTCTAGCTCTACTTCACAACAAGTCCCCACTTCCTAGGATGATCTATGCGCATAAATGGTGAGGAGGAACAAACTTGGACAGCTTCAAGGTTGAGGACAAGGCTGGACAGTGAGGGGAAAGTGAGGAGGAAACTTACACTTGCTTGGTGTTCTTGAGTCACGGTTTTGAGAGGTGAGGGAAGGTAAGCGACCAAGGTTTTTCTTTCTCCAAGAGGCTTGTAGTCACGGCTAGGAGAGTGAGGGAATGAGGGAGGAACTTGGCTGAAAGTAAAGTGAGGACAGCCCCCCTCTCTTGTGCGCATACATAAAGAAAGGTGAGGGGAGGTTGCAATGATGCAACACTATGGCAGAAATCTGGTTGCTTGTAGCAGTGGGACTGCACAATAGGTTTGAACAAGCAAGAGTTTGCTTCTAATATACACAATGCACAAGCAAAGAGGTGAGGGAAAGGTTCAGATCTGAATGAGTGCTAACAAGTCAGAATTTTCTAGCACAAACAGCCAAGTCATGCGCACAAGGTAGAGAAGAAGGAGGTGTCATCATGAGCACAGATTTGTGGCAGCCTAAACTCTGATTTGGAGCAGTCCTTGTGCGCCTAAGATGATGAAGATGCAGCCCCAAAATCCTTCTTTGGTTGTATGTGGAAGCAAGGACAGATTTGGCTCATGATGGACTGCCAAAAGCATGCAAAAATCTGCACATTTCAGCCTCATGATGGAAGGTGTAAGGTGGTTCTCCAAGTCAACACTCAAAGGCAGATTTGTGTCATAAAAAATCTGATCTATGCCCCTCTATGTGCGCCTAAAGTGAGGTGTATGCAGCCCAAAATGGTGCTAAGGAGTGCATGTGTCTTCCATGCAATGAAGTTGAATCCAAATGATGCACAAGCTAGGTGATGTGGCGGTCAAACAAGGAGTAAGTTGGCAGATTTTTTTCTAAGTCTTTCCCATATACTATGCGCATGAAATGAGTAGGAATTACTCTTGCCATGTGAAAGCTTCTTGATACACAAGACACCTTGTTGGACAAGGCTTAGGGGAGGTAATATTGGGTACAACTTTGGGCTGAACAAGATGGATCCAAAAGCCTTCCTTGGGCCATTGGCCTACACATACAATGGATCCAATAAGACAAGTCTAAGGGTGGCAAGTCCACACACACTAGCCCACTTCCTAAGTCCTATAAACACAAAAGCCTTCTAACACATACTCAAATTACTCATATGATAAAAATAAAAATTCACATGCCTACATATGTATTCTCCTATGATTTAATTTAAATACTTACCTTAGTCTCATCCAAAGATAAAGATCAACAATTCGCAAGTCACCACTCATAAGCCAAAAATCCGGATTCTACACATGCAACTATATCATCATACACTTATGTATTTTTACTAATTATGTGGGATGTTACATCGATGGAATTCATTTTCCGTCAAAAATCTTCGACGAAATCCATTTTCCGTCGAAAAACTTCCCAAAATCAATTTCTTTTGCATTTATTTTATTCATCCGTTTTCGACGGAATTTATTTTCCGTCAAAAATCTTCGACGGAATCCATTTTCCGTCGAAAAACTTCAAAAAATCAATTTCTTTTACATTTATTTTATTAATCCATGTTCGACGGAATTCATTTTCCGTTGAAAAACTTCACAAAATAAATTTCTTTTGCACTAATTTAATTCATTCTTTTTCGACGGAATACATTTTCTGTCAAAAATCTTCGACGGAATCCATTTTCCGTCGAAAAACATCACAAAATCAATTTCTTTTGCATTTATTTTATTCATCCATTTTCGATGGAATTCATTTTCCGTAAAAAATCTTCGACAGAATCCATCTTCCGTCGAAAAACTTCACAACATCAATTTCTTTTGCATTTATTTTATTCATCCGTTTTCGATGGAATTCATTTTCAGTAAAAAATCTTCGACGGAATCCATTTTCCGTCAAAAATCTTCTACAGAATCCATTTTCCGTCGAAAAACTGCACAAAATCAATTTCTTTTGCATTTATTTTCTTCATCTGTTTTCGATGGAATCCGTTTTCCGTCGAAAAACTTCACAAAATCAATTTCTTTTGCATTTATTTTATTCATCCATTTTCGACGGAATACATTTTCCGTCCAAAATCTTCGACGGAATCCATTTTCCGTCGAAAAACTTCACAAAATCAATTTCTTTTGCATTTATTTTATGCATCCATTTTTAATGGAATTCATTTTCCGTCAAAAGTCTTCGACGGAATCCATTTTCCGTCAAAAATCTTCTACGGAATCCATTTTCCGTCGAAAAACTGCACAAAATCAATTTCTTTTGCATTTATTTTATTCATCTGTTTTCGACGGAATTAGTTTTCTGTCGAAAAACTTCACAAAATGAATTTCTTTTGCATTTATTTTATTCATTCGTTTTCGAAAGAATCCATTTTTCGTCGAAAAACTTCATAAAATCAATTTCTTTTGCATTTATTTTATTCATCCATTTTCGACGGAATTCATTTTCCGTCAAAAATCTTCAACGGAATCCATTTTCCTTCAAAAATCTTCAACGGAATCCATTTTCCGTAGAAAAACTTCAAAAAATCAATTTCTTTTGCGTATATTTTATTAATCCATTTTCGACGAAATTCTTTTTCCGTCGAAAATCTTCACAAAATAATTTCTTTTGCATTTATTTTAGTCATCCGTTTTCGACGGAATAGCTTTTTTGTTAAAAATCTTCGTCGGAATTCATTTTTCGTCGAAAAACTTCAAAAAATCAATTTCTTTTGCATTTATTAACTCATCCATTTTCGACGGAATTCATTTTCCGTCAAAAATCTTCGACGGAATCCATTTTCCATCAAAAATCTTCTACGGAATCCATTTTCCGTCGAAAAACTTCAAAAAATCAATTTCTTTTACATTTATTTTATTAATCCATGTTCGACGGAATTCATTTTCCGTTGAAAAACTTCACAAAATAAATTTCTTTTGCTTTAATTTAATTCATTCTTTTTTGACGGAATTTGTTTTCCGTCCAAAAACTTCATAAAATCAATTTCTTTTGCATTTATTTTATTCATCCGTTTTCGACGGAATTTGTTTTCCGTCCAAAAACTACACAAAATCAATTTCTTTTGCATTTATTTTATTCATCCATTTTCAACGGAATTCATTTTCCGTCAAAAATCTTCGACGGAATCCATTTTCCGTCGAAAAACTTCACAAAATCAATTTCTTTTGCATTTATTTTATTCATCTGTTTTCGACGGAATTAGTTTTCTGTCGAAAAACTTCACAAAATGAATTTCTTTTGCATTTATTTTATTCATTCTTTTTCGAAAGAATCCATTTTTCGTCGAAAAACTTCATAAAATCAATTTCTTTTGCATTTATTTTATTCATACATTTTCGACGGAATTCATTTTCCGTCAAAAATCTTCAACGGAATCCATTTTCCTTCAAAAATCTTCAACGGAATCCATTTTTCGTAGAAAAACTTCAAAAAATCAATTTCTTTTGCGTATATTTTATTAATCCGTTTGCGACGAAATTCTTTTTCCGTCGAAAATCTTCACAAAATAATTTCTTTTGCATTTATTTTAGTCATCTGTTTTCGACGGAATAGCTTTTTTGTTAAAAATCTTCGACGGAATTCATTTTTCGTCGAAAAACTTCAAAAAATCAATTTCTTTTGCATTTATTTTACTCATCCGTTTTCGACGGAATTCATTTTCCGTCAAAAATCTTCGACGGAATCCATTTTCCGTCGAAAAACTTCAGAAAATCCATTTCTTTTACATTTATTTTATTAATCCATGTTCGACGGAATTCATTTTCCGTTGAAAAACTTCACAAAATAAATTTCTTTTGCATTAATTTAATTCATTCTTTTTTGACGGAATTTGTTTTCCGTCCAAAAACTTCATAAAATCAATTTCTTTTGCATTTATTTTATTCATCCATTTTCGACGGAATTTGTTTTCCGTCCAAAAACTTCACAAAATCAATTTCTTTTGCATTTATTTTATTCATCCATTTTCGACGGAATTCATTTTCCGTCAAAAATCTTCGACGGAATCCATTTTTCGTCGAAAAACTTCACAAAATCAATTTCTTTTGCATTTATTTTATTCATCAGTTTTCGATGGAATTCATTTTCCGTCAAAAATCTTCGACGCAATCCATTTTCCGTCGAAAAACTTCCCAAAATCAATTTCTTTTGCATTTATTTTATTTATCCGTTTTCGACGAAATTTATTTTCTGTCAAAAATCTTCGACAGAATCCATTTTCCGTCGAAAAACTTCAAAAAATGAATTTCTTTTACATTTATTTTATTAATCCATGTTCTACGGAATTCATTTTCTGTTGAAAAACTTCACAAAATAAATTTCTTTTGCACTAATTTAATTCATTCTTTTTCGACGGAATACATTTTCTGTCAAAAATCTTCAACGGAATCCATTTTTCGTCGAAAAACTTCACAAAATCAATTTCTTTTGCATTTATTTTATTCATCCATTTTCGATGGAATTCATTTTCCGTAAAAAATCTTCGACATAATCCATTTTCCGTCGAAAAACTTCACAAAATCAATTTCTTTTGCATTTATTTTATTCATCCGTTTTCGATGGAATTCATTTTCAGTAAAAAATCTTCGACAGAATCCATTTTCCGTCAAAAATCTTCTACGGAATCCTTTTTCTGTCGAAAAACTGCTCAAAATCAATTTCTTTTGCATTTATTTTATTCATCTGTTTTCGACGGAATTTGTTTTCTGTTGAAAAACTTCACAAAATCAATTTCTTTTGAATTTATTTTATTCATCCGTTTTCGAAGGAATCCGTTTTACGTCGAAAAACTTCATAAAATCAATTTCTTTTGCATTTATTTTATTCATCCATTTTCGACGAAATTTATTTTCCGTCAAAAATCTTCGACGGAATCCATTTTCCATCAAAAATCTTCTTCGGAATCCATTTTCCGTCGAAAAACTTCAAAAAATCAATTTCTTTTACATTTATTTTATTAATCCATGTTCGACGGAATTCATTTTCCGTTGAAAAACTTCACAAAATAAATTTCTTTTGCACTAATTTAATTCATTCTTTTTCGACGGAATACATTTTCTGTCAAAAATCTTCGACGGAATCCATTTTTCGTTGAAAAACTTCATAAAATCCATTTCTTTTGCATTTATTTTATTCATCCATTTTCAACGGAATTCATTTTCCGTCAAAAATCTTCGACAGAACTATTTTCCGTCGAAAAACTTCACAAAATCAATTTCTCTTGCATTTATTAGTGTAACGCCCTCCCTTGTATGCATCCAAGAGAGTCGTTTGCTAAGCGGAATTAGAGTCGTTACGTCACATGAGCTAACAAAGCAGTATACAAATCCGTATAAAAAAATTTCAGCACTTAAATTCTTTTCACAAAGGTTTCCAAAATAGCCATTGTTCATAAAAGTTCAAGCTAACATAAATATGATAAAGACTACAGTCATCCAAAAGTACCAAAACATTAATCATTACAGTTATCCATTTAAACAAACAGCAACACTGATAATCCACGCATCAGCAATCAACAGCAAAATATCATTCCTTCAAATGCTCTTGCGTCCTCCTGCCATTTTGGAAAAATAGCAGCCCCGAAGGGGTGAGAATAATCCCAGTAGTGTGGCAATAAAACCAATAATATAACAATATTAACTAGGCACAAAATCATAAACAGTCACTTCAACATATCCTTGTTCCTTTTCCTTTTTATCATATTCATATATTGCGTATATAACGCCTTTCCTTTGCGCTTTTAGCACCGTCGTGCGCGCACTTCACAGTGGAATCAATTATACCCTTGGCACCTGAGCTCCATGTGGATTCCAACTGTGGGCCTATGCGGACTGATGCCAAGTGTCCCATACCCCGGTACCTTGGGGATGCCTACATGATGCTTGCTCAAACACATGGTCCTGTACATAACTACTCTACACAAGGCCTATATGATCTGGATACATGCATGTCATGCTATGCTTTCACACACAAGGCGTAAAAATGCGGTATGATGTAAAATTCATGCTTATATACCTTCCATATGCGTTATGCTGCCACATAACGTCTTTACCTCATAATCATATAGCCATCACGGCACATTTTTGGCAGTTTCCTTTCATTATAATGGAACATAATATTTTCACGGCATATGGAGCATCATGTCACAATTCTATACCAGTAGTCAATAGTCACATTAGGCATCATCGCCTGACACTTACCTTTGTTTGCCTTAAATATTACCAAACCGCAGCGGAGTATCTCACTTCTTAAGCGCACCTAAATCAATTACAACTAATCATTTACAGTGGCTATTTACAGCAGAAACAGAGAGCATACAACAGCGTTTACAGCAGCAAAACAGTGAACATTTACAGCAGCAAAACAGTGAGCATACAACAGTGTTTACAGCAGCAAAACAGTGAGCATTTACAGTGAGCATACAGCAGCGTTTACAGCAGCAAAACAGTGAGCATACAGCAGCGTTTACAGCAGCAAAACAGTGAGCATACAGCAGTGTTTACAGCAGCAAAACAGTGAACATTTTAAAACAGAAGCAGTGACGTTTTTAAAACAGAAACAGTGGCGTTTTTAAAACAGAAACAGTGGCACTTTGAACTTCCAAAACAGTGGCATAAATCTTGGTTTTTGGACATTGAAACAGTGGCATATTATGGATTAAAACAGTGGCATTTTATGCATACAAACAGTGGCATAGGAGGACTAAAACAGTGGCATTTTTATGCATAAAAACAGTGGCATGGAATGACTTAAACAGTGGCATTTTATGCATAAAAACAGTGGCATATGATGACTAAAACAGTGGCATATTATGCATAAAAACAGTGGCATATGATGACTAAAACAGTGGCCTTTTATGGATAAAAACAGTGGCATATGATGACTAAAACAGTGGCATATTATGCATAAAAACAGTGGCATATGATGACTAAAACAGTGGCCTTTTATGCATAAAAACAGTGGCATTTTATGCATGGAAACAATGGCATTTCATGACTAAAACAGTGGCATTTTAAGCATGGAAACAGTGGCATTTGATGAGTAAAACAGTGGCATTTCATGCATAAAAACAGTGGCTTAGGGAGCACTAAAACAGTGACATATATGTGCAGAAACAGTGGCCTATAATGTGCAGAAACAGTGGCATGTAATGTGCAGAAACAGTGGCATATATGTGCAGAAACAGTGGCATGTAATGTGCAGAAACAGTGGCATAAAAGGGTGATTTTGAGGAACCGAAACAGTGGGCATTTCACCTTCAAAACAGTGGCACATCAAACCGAAACAGTGGCACATTTCTTCTTCAAAACAGTGGCATATCCATACAAGAAATAGTGACATAAGCTTAAACATAACCATAAGATTTTTATGCATACATATCATCATGAAATGACTCCATACTTATACTTTAATCATGCTCAACCAAGGATCCAAAGCAACACATATACAAGGAGACATTCAAGCACACTTACATGGCTACACAAAGAAAGAGTTCTAAGTTCAAGGCCTACCTCTTGAAGCACACACTTCACCACACCCTTACTAGCTCTCCTTCACAACAAGTCCTCTCCTCCTAGAATGTCCTATGCGCAACAAAGATGAGGATGGACAAACTTGGGCAGCTTCAAGGTTGAGGACAAGGCTGGACAGTGAGGGAATGTGAGGAGGAAACTTACTCTTGCTTGGAGGTCTAGAGTCACGGTTGAGGTGAGGGAAGGAGGAAGTTGGCTAGGCAAAGTCTTCTTGCTCCAAGGAGGCTTGTTGGTGCGGCTAGAGAGAGTGAGGAGGAGGGGGAGAGTTGGCTGCACTTGCACATGAAGCCAGCCCCTTCCTCATGCGCAAATTTAAAGGGAAAAGGGAGGAGGAGTTGCTATGATTAACCATCATGCAAAATTCTGATTACTTGATGAGATGGGGCTGCATACAAGGACTGAATCAAGCAAGGGTTTGCTTCTAATTTACTCTATTTACATGCAAGGAATGAGGGGAGATATGTTCAGCTTTGAGGGCTGTCCTAAGTCAGAGAAATTTCTGCACAATTGACCATGATTTGCGCACCTAGAGGAGTGGAAAGGAAGTGTCATGAACACATGCAAGAGCTTTGCTAAGTCAACAAGTAAAACATCTATGTGGCAGCCCAAAAATCTGCATTTAGGCAGCCTTGGTGCGCAATGATGAGGGGGAAAGAGGTGCATCAAGAGTGCAGTTTTGTGACAGCCCAAATTCAGATTTTGGAGCTGCACAAAATGATGAAAATGCAGCCAAAAATCCTCTTATGATGCATGTGAAAACAAGGCAGGTTTGGCTCATGATGGGCTGCAAAAGCTTGCCAAAAATCTGCACAAAACAGTGTCATGATGGAAGTGCAAGAGGGTTCTCCAAGTCAACAAGTTAGGCAGTTTGTGTCATAAAAAAAATCTGCACCAAGACCCCTCCCATGTGCGCCAAAATGGGGAAATAAGCAGCCTAAAATCATGCTCAAAGGTCCATGTGTCTTCCATGCAATGAGGTTTAAATCAAATGATGCATAAACAAGGTGAGGTGGCGGTTTAACAAGAGAAAATGGCAGCTTATTAAGTCCTTAATCACACTCTCTTGTGCGCATGAAAGGGTGGGAATTATCCTTGCCATGTGAGAGTTACTTGATACACAAGACACCTTAGTTGGACAAGGCTTAGGGGAGATAAGGGTGGACACAACCTTGGGCTGAACTAGCTTGATCCAAGAGCCATCCTTGGGCCATTGGCCCCACACACAAAAGGATCCAATCACAAATCCAAAAGTAACAAATCCACACACCCACTAGCCCACATCCAAACACTAATGCCTTCTAACACACACTCACATTACTCATAAGATTAAATTCACATGTCTACATATGTATCTTCCTATGATTTAATTTAATTAATTACCTTAGTCTTATCCAAGGGATAAAGGTCATACAATTCACAAGCCATTACACATAAACCATACATCCGAATTCTACACATGTACATATAGCATATAGTACCTATGTATTTATCTGTTTTCGAGGGAATTCATTTTCCGTCAAAAATCTTCGACGGAATCCATTTTCCGTCAACAATCTTCGACGGAATCCATTTTCCGTCAAAAATCTTCTACGGAATCCATTTTCCGTCGAAAAACTTCTCAAAATCAATTTCTTATGCATTTATTTTATTCATCCGTTTTCGACGGAATACATTTTTCGTCAAAAATCTTCAACGGAATCCTTTTTCGTCGAAAAATTAATAAAATCAATTTCTTTTGCATTTATTTTATTCATCCATTTTCAACGGAATTCATTTTCCGTCAAAATTTTTTGACGGAATCCATTTTTCGTCGAAAAACTTCATAAAATCAATTTCTTTTGCATTTATTTTATTCATCCATTTTCGACGGAATTCATTTTCCGTCGAAAAAATTACAAAATAAATTTCTTTTGCATTAATTTAATCCATCCATTTTCGACGGAATGCATTTTCCGTCAAAAATCTTCGACGGAATCCATTTTCCGTCAAAAAACTCACAAAATCAATTTCCTTTGCATTTATTTTATTAATCCGTTTTCGACGAAATTGTTTTTTCGTCCAAAAACTTCACAAAACCAATTTCTTTTGCATTTATTTTAGTCATCCGTTTTCGACGGAATACATTTTTCGTCAAAAATCTTCGACGGAATCCATTTTTCGTCGAAAAACTTCATAAAATCAATTTCTTTTGCATTTATTTTATTCATCCATTTTCGACGGAATTCATTTTCTGTCAAAAATCTTCGACGGAACCCATTTTCCATCGAAAAACTTCACAAAATCAATTTCTCTTGCATTTATTTTATTCATCCGTTTTCGACGGAATTCGTTTTCCGTCAAAAATCTTCACAAAATCAATTTCTTTTGCATTTATTTTATTCATCCATTTTCGACAGAATACATTTTCCGTCAAAGATCTTCGACGGAATCCATTTTCCATCGAAAAACTTCACAAAATCAATTTCTTTTGCATTTATTTTATTCATCAGTTTTCGATGGAATTTGTTTTC
>JAVKPL010002083.1:0-18000 GCA_032173675.1 Gastrolobium villosum
ATCAAGGAAACAATAATAAGAATGACCTGCTAACCTTTCCAGCATTTGATCCACAAAAGGGAGAGGAAAATGATCCTTCCTAGTTGCTTCATTAAGCCTTCTATAGTCAACACACATTCGCCAGCCAGTAATTGTCCTGGTAGAGATTAATTCATCTTTATCGTTCTTCACCACAGTGACACCCCCTTTCTTTGGCACAGTTTGTATAGGACTTACCCATGCAGTATCTGAAATTGAATAAATCATACCTGCATCAAGAAGTTTGACTACTTCTTTTCTTACCACTTCTTTCATCATGGGGTTTAATCTTCTTTGAGGCTGCCTTACAGGTTTGATATCATTCTCCATGAGAATTTTATGCGTACAGAAAGAAGGACTTATACCCTTAAGATCAGCCATGGACCATCCTAAAGCAGTCTTATGCTTTAAAAGAATTTCTTTCAGTTTCTTCTCATCATTAGCAGATAACCTGTTATTTATGATCACTGGATATGTTTCATTGTCACCCAGGAACATATACTTTAGGGCAGGAGGTAACTCCTTAAGATCAACTTTAGGAGCACCTATTTCTTTGTCAGAAGTTTTCTGTTCAAGCAACTCATCAGCAACTTTAATGTCTTCCTCAAAAGGGATATGATCTCTCTCTTGCAATTCAACAGTCAATTCTTGCAAGGGAGTTTCATCTTCTTGCATCACTTCCTCTAAGACATTAATTTCAAAACAATCACTATCATCATATGGTCTTTTTATTGCATCAAAGACATTGACAGTGATTGTGTCTTCATTCATCCTTAGCACCAGCTTTCCCTGCTCTACATCAATCATTGCACGGGCTGTGGCCAGGAAAGGTCTACCCAATATGAGAGGCATTTCATTCTCTACCTCCATATCAAGCACAATAAAATCAGCCGGAAAGATGAACTTGTCAATTTTTACAAGAACATCTTCGACTATTCCACTTGGCTTCCTTAAGGATCTATCAGCAAGCTGAAGAGAAACCAAAGTAGGCTTCAATTCAGTGATCCCCAAGGCTTTACAAACAGATAAGGGCATCAGATTAATACTCGCCCCTAAATCACACAAAGCTTTGCCAATCTTTGTGTCTCCTATTTCAATTTCAATGTTGAAGCTTCCAGGATCACGAAGTTTAGGAGGAAACTTCCTAGTGATAATAGCACTGCACTTCTCAGTAAGTGCAACTGTTTGACATTCCTGTAGCTTTTGCTTCCTGGAAAGGAGATCTTTCATGAATTTGGCATAGTTTGGCATATTAGCCAATGCTTCAGCAAACGGGATGTTCACATGCAATTTCTTGAAAAGATCAAGAAATCTGTCATAACTCTTTGCTTTTAATTCTGGCTTCAACCTTCCAGGATAAGGTGCCATTTTCATAAGATACTCTTCACTAAGTTCAAATTTTTCTTTTGGAAGAGTAGCTGGCTCCTTCTCATCATCAGTTGGTTTCAATATTTCAGGAGACTTTTCCTTTTCTTTTTCAGATTTCTCCTCCTGTTCAATCTTCTTTTCCTCTTCTATAGGTTTTGGTGGGGATGATACCACTTTCCCACTTCTAGTTGTAACTGCCAGACAATCTTCCTTGGGGTTGGTAGTAGTGTTACCAGGAAAGGTACCTGGAGCTCTATCAGATAACTGTTGGGCAAGTTGACCAATTTGATATTCCAGGTTCTTGATTGAAGCTTTCGTATTCCTGGAATCAGCTCTGCTTTCCTCAATGAAAGCATTGGTACTTCTTTGATTAGCCTTACTCTCCTCCATGAAAGCGTTAGTACTTTGTGCTAATGTTCCTACTAAACGCTCCAGGTCGGAAGGCTCCTTTTTTGGAATAGGTGGTGGTTTTAGATAGTTGTCTGATGTCATATCTAAACCAGTACCTTGGTAACTTTTCCTTTGGTAATTATTACCACCAGCAGAATTATTCTGATTCCTTGAGAAATTTTGCTGATTAGGGCGCTGATCATACCAAATGCCATTTACCTGCACTTGTTGAACAGAATCTGAAGACATCAATGTAGGACAAGCATTGGTGTCATGATCTTCATGACAATATTCACAGTCAAGAACAACTGCACTTGCTTGAACTTTGGAAAGCTGCATCCTTTCAAACTTTGCATTTAGATTGGACATTTGTTGTGACAACAACTTTTGTTCTGCTAGCATTGCATTATTATCATTGATTGGCACTGCTTCCCTTTTTCCTGTCCTTATAGATGTTTCATTCTCATTCTTAGCTAACTTGTCAATCAGATGATATGACTCTGAAGCTAGCTTATCACCCAAAGAACCGCCTGCTGCAGTATTAATGACCAGTTTCGTCTCCGGTAGACAACCATTGAAAAAGATTCTCACTTGGTCCCCTTGAGATAGGTTATAATGAGGAACCTTTCTCATGAGGGCCTTGAATCTATTCCAAGAAGCGCAGATGGTCTCTCCAAATTGTTGTTTGAAGGAGGTGATATCATTCACCATGTTGTTGTATTTCTCCATGGGGAAGAATTCTGCAAAGAATTTTTCGGACAAGTTTTCCCAAGAAATGATGCTATCAGCAGGTTGTCTTTCCATCCAATCAAGAGCTTTTCCCTTAACAGAAAAAGGAAAAAGTCTTAATCGTATTGCATCATCAGAAACATGTGGAGGCTTTGTAGAGTCACAGATTCGTAAAAATCTGTCAACGAATCTGTGAGGATCTTCATTGTCCTCTCCTCCATACTTTTTTCTCTCGGCCAACTGAATGATGTTGGACTTGAGCTCCCATTGATTGTTCCCAAGTTCTGGTGGAACAATTCCAGCATTGGGCCTGTTAAAGATAGGCGTGAGGATGGTGTTCATCCTAGGATCAGCATTCTGATTAGGAGCAGCCATCTCTAGGGTTTCAGCTACTGGAATGGGAGTTGTCTGTGCCCTTTTTCTTTCCTTCTCTCTTTGAGCAATTCGTTCGCTTCTCCTTAGAAAAGCACTGCTTTGCATACAACTTTAGAGAAAAGATTAGTAGCACAGATTCAAAACAAAAATAAAATAAAATAAAATAAAATAAAATAAAAACAATTTAATCTTTAAAATCAAGATTAATTGATTTAAGAAAAACACTCCCCGGCAACGGCGCCAAAAACTTGACGTGAATCGGCAAGTGTACCGAATCGCGCAAGTAATACAATGATAAGTCAAGTTCGTATCCACAGAGAGTGTGTCCAAATCAATTAAACTATCCTTTTAAGATTAAATATTTCAAGATGTTTTTGACACGAATGTCAGGATTGTGTGGGAATTTGATTTGTAAAATAAAAAGACGTGTTTTTGTTCTTTTTGAAAAATAAAGAATCCAATAAAATAAGGGTTTGAATATGTGAGAAAAACGCTGCAGTTAGAGAACACTCACCGATGATCCCCACCTTTTACTCTGGATTAAGTTAAATATTAATATATAAATCGTGAAATTAGATAATTATCAGATAAAGGTATCAATAGTTAATTCTCAATCCCTTGAGGAATTAACCCTTTAATCTCATATAGAACCCTAATTCCTTGAGGTGCCCTATATGAGATCAAGCATAAAGATCGATAATTAAAACATCTACAATATGAATCATGTCTATCCCTAGATCATGTTCATACCGTCGTTCTATCCCCTTTCTGGATTAAAGACCTCAGATCCCTCTTGTTGGCCCTAATCCTCAGATTTATCATTACTTATTAGATTGATCGGATCTAATAATAACAATAACAATACGATTAGAATAGAACGAAATTCAAAGGATAAATATATCAATAAAAACTCAATCCATTGTATCAGGGGTTCACAAGGGTTCGTGACCCTAACTACAGCAAAGAGGTTCTAGCCAACCATTATAATGGCTAGAATCCAATATTCAAATGAAAACATAAACTAAAAGAACTACAGAAAGGTAGAAGAAGAGATCCCTCTCAGAGCTTCCGCCTTCCAATCACCTCAATTGTTCAGAATATCAGATATATCTTCTAGGGTTGCCTTATGCCCTTTTTATAACCTGAAAATCCTCCTTTTCTCGCAACTGACAGCTGTCCATCTCAACCCTACGCTTGGAGCGCAGGATCCACGCTCCAAGCGTGGAGCTTCTGCCTCTTTTCGTCTTCTCCACGCTTCAAGCGTAGGGTTCTACGCTTGAAGCGTAGACTCACTGTCTTGAAGTCTTTTCCCACGCTTCAAGCGTGGGTTCCTACGCTTGGAGCGTGGAGCTTCTGTCTGATTTTTCTTCCAGCTCCTTTATTTGTCATTTTTCTCCTGTAAACATGAAGAATCTGAGTGAGAGAGTGTCTGACAATTTTTATTCAATAAATTCACCACATATACACCTTTATACACAGTTTTTAGATCTGATTTCCTGCTTTTTGATCTATAAAAGTATATATGCTGGGTATAACACCTCATACATTTAAATGTGCGTTTTAATATTATATTGTGAAATGAAAGTTGGTGGATTAGTGAAAATCCAAGGATTATGGCCAAAAAGGGCAAAAAGGGCAAAATGGTAATTTGCCAACCGTGTGATATGAGGCAAAAATATTGAGTTAGAGATTTCAAATGACAAAAGTAATGCTGAAGATGGAATCAGGGCGAAAAATTGAGTGAATAGGCAAATTTGGGAAAAATTGATGAATGATGAGTTAGAGATTTTTAAGTGTTAAAATAGGCAAATTTGGGAAAAATTGATGAATAGTGATTTTTAAGTGTACTGTGATAGGTGTGAAATTTTTATCATTATTTTGGAGAAAGAAAAATATGTCATGGACTGGAAAAATATTTAGATTAAGGATTTGTGATCGGAATTTTTATCAGAGTTAAAGTTAGATCGCGTGTGGGACCCGTGTGACCGAAGTCACTTGGCCCCACCTCCTTTTCTTTCCTTCTTCCCTCTCTTTTTCCTCTCTTCCTCGCGCACACACAGGGGAGAAGCCAAGAAACACCATTTTCTTCATCTTTTCTTCATTTCATCATTTCTCCACCGAATCGCTTGATTTTGGTGTCGAAATCTATCGTAAACAACCTTCCAAAGCCATTGGTAACACTTAGAAACCTTGAATCCACCTCTTTGGCCGCGTTTTTGGCAAACTCAGATTCGACCCATTAGAGTTTTTGGAGATTTCTTGGAGTTTTGATCTTCAAATGGTTTAGTGAAGCCTTGGTGGTGATCATAAACACATTGTAAGTATATTTGTGGTCTTTTAATGGTTGATTTCTTAGATCTATGAATTTGTGTTCAAACCTTTGATTTTAGATGTGTGATGATAGAGAGCCCAAATGGAAAAATGCTATTAGATGAAAAGGCCTTAGAATCATGTTTGTAAGCTAGAAATGCTATGTTAAATTTTGGTGAAAAATGTAGGTTTTTAACTTAGAGGAATTTGAGGAATTTTCATGAAATATGAGTTTTGGTGTAATTTGGATTTAATGATTGTTGTAGGGTGCCTCACACGGTTGGAATTGTGAAAAGTTGATTTGGAGCATACGTTTGGAACGGCATTGCTCGTGTTAAGGTAAACTCTTGGAACTTGGGTTTAATCCCTAGTGAGCTCCACCACACCTAGAGGAAGGTTGTGGTTGGATTATGTGGTTATGACATGATGTGATTGTGTGCTTGTATGCATATTGCTTGTATTGTGTGAAAATTGTTTGGTCACTGGCCAGTTGACGTGTGTTGGTTTGGACATCCGCTGGGTTCGTCCTACGGGAGAATGCCAGTTAGAGATGCCATGGTGTTGACTCTGGGAGCGACATCAGGATGATCCAAGCGGGGGACGTCCGCCGGATAGGGCTCATGAGGAGTTCCGGTTGGGTATTGCCATGGAGTCTTCTCAACCATGGGAGAGGCGCCAGGACTGTCTCGGGAGTTATATGATGGAGTCCTTGAACGTGAATCCATGAGTGGATGTTCTTGGGTGTCTCCAGGTGGATGGTGATATTGTTTTACTTGCATATCATATTATGTCATTTTGATACATTTTAGTGAGCCATGGAGTGGAGAGAGCCTCTAGCTCCATTGGTTTACTGAGATATATCCGTATATCTCACCCCGTGTTTGGGGGACCACATTTCAGGTCACTATGAGCCGGGAGGAGCTTCGGGCAAGAAGCCCGTGTAGTGGACGTTGGATTGGCATGCGGTGCATTGGGATTGCATGACCTTTTGGAGGAGTTTATGGAGTGCACATAGCATACCATTAGTATTTTGAGACTTAGGTCATGAACATATTGCATGATGTTATTTCCATGCTTTTGTTAGTGTTCATGATTATATGCTAAGTCTTGTTTATGTTTTATTATTCATGGCATGGATAACTGTATATTTTGAGTGAGCATGGGACTTGTCCATTGCCACATTCATAGCCTTGAAGTCTTGATGAGTAATGTTGTAAAAATGGTCCATAGTTGCATGTAAATGGCCATTATTTGAGAACCTTGTAAATGATGTTTAAACTTAAGGAAAATGCATGATGGAAGGGCCTAGAGCCTACATTAGGACATGATTATGTGTTATGTGGAGTACCAAGGGGTTAGGGATGGGTTACACACCCTTTTTGGGGTTTAAAATGCTGTAATCTGTCATTTTGCTGCATAGTAATCGATTACCCAAGGCATGGTAATCGATTACCATGCAACAGGGGACGAAAAATTGGCTACTGTCTGCACTGGTAATCGATTACTGGCCTTTGGTAATCGATTACCATGTGAGGTAATCGATTACCCAAAGTTGGTAATCGATTACCAGAATAGAGGATGAAGAATTTTGGCTACTGCCTCATTTTTGACAGGTGGTAATCGATTACCACCCACTGGTAATCGATTACCACAGTGTAAATTTCGAAAATTCAGGTTTTTCTAGACTAAAAGAAAGGGGTATAACTTGATGGATAGAACTCCAAATGATACGTGGTTTGAAACCACGCGTAGATAACGTAAAGGACTATAACTTGGTAAATTGTGAGAGTAAGATGGTGAGTTTAAATGAATTGGATAAAAAGAATGATTAGTGATGTTAGCAAGAATGTATGCTTCCGCAAATTGCATTTACAATTATAGTGTGGTTTTAATTGATTACGGAAAAAGTATTGATGTAAGAAAAGGAATATGTTAAAAGAAAAATTTGCCCATAATTTAATTAACCCAATCACTGTGATTGTAACTGCGCTTAATATCATAATCAATGTTAACAATACCGGTGTACAACGGGCTGTTACATTTTATGGTATCAGAGCAGTTTTGTTTAGGGAACTCTGATTGTTGTGTATGTTGTATCTTGTGTGCCATAGCTATCTGTGAACTATTTATGATTAATGTATATGTGATTCCTCAGTGTGGGTCTGATCAACTCATTCCTTTGTGTTACATGTACAGATATCATGAGTAGGGCACGAGGTCGCCGTGGGGCACGTGGTGCAGGTCCTTTGCCACCGGATCCGGTCACTGCAGTACTGAATGCTCTGCAGGCGGAGACGGCTGCAAATAGAAATATGACTGAGAACCTGATGAAAGCTAATCAGGATATGATGCAGGCCTTTATGGCTGAGATGAGGGCGGATAGAGGTCGTCCTAGGAGGGATAATACACCTCCACATACGGCTACGGTGACTCCTACACCGACGCCATCTGTTACTCCTCAACAGGGGGAGAGTGGGGCTAGTCACCACACTGGTGAGGCTAGTCATCATACTACTACTGACCCTAGCTATGTTCCTGATCCGTCATCTGTTGCCCAATCTACTGGGGCTGCTGGGCAGGTGCTTGATAATGCTGACGATGAGCGTAGGCTCATATCTTTTAGGAAACATAAGCCACCCGCATTTCTGGGGTCAAGGGACCCAAAGGAGGTCACTGCTTGGTTGAGAGGAATGGATAAGATTTTCCAGGTGATGAGATGCCAAGATCCGCAGAAGTTATTGTATTCTGTTTACATGCTGGAGGGTGATGCCCAAGAGTGGTGGGACAATGTGTCTCGCCCGTTTGTTATTCAGGGTGAGGTCCTTACTTGGACTTATTCGAAGGTTTATTTCACGAAGAATATTTTCCCCGCGATGTTCGGGAGGCAAAGCAAGGTGAATTTGATAATTTGGTACAGGGAGTTATGACTGTGGACGCCTATGTGGCGAAATTTAATGAACTTGTCAAGTTTGCTAATTATGGGGGTACTCTACCTACTCCTGAGTTCCTGTCAGCTAAATTCCAAAGAGGGCTGAGTGAGAAGATTGCTAAGAGGATGTCTAATACTGCGGTGAGAAACTTTGCTGATTTGGTGACCCAATGCAAGAGGGTCGAGACTGTTTATGGAAGGTATCCGAAATCTGATTCGGCTAAAGAGCAAGATGTTAAGAGGACACCTGGTCCTTCTGGAAATACCAACAGAGGAGGTTTCAATAATAATAATAGAGGTAGGGGGTTGCATGTAAGGTAGCCTCCTGGTCAGATCAAGAGGGGTGGAAATACTGGTGGTGGTGGTGCTACGAACAGATATCCTACCCCACAATGTGGGAAGTGTGGTAAATACCACAAAGGTGTGTGTGGTGCTGATCCGTCGGCTTGTTATAAATGTGGTCGGAATGGCCACTTTGCTAGAAATTGTCCATCTTCTTCGGGGCAGGCTGCGAATCTGCAGGCCTTGCCGCCAGCTACTACTACTACTACTGCTGCTCCTATTGCTGTTGTTCCTACTGTGGGACGAGTTTATACTACTAATGCACAACGTACTGAAAAGGCTCCGAATTTGGTTAAAGGTATAATTTTTCTATCTAATGTTGATTTATCTGTATTGTTTGATTCGGGAGCAACACATTCATTTGTGGCGGACTATGTGGCTAAGGCGTTGGACCTAAAGGTAACACGAATGGTTCCTCCGATGCGTATTACTACCGCTACAGGAGAGGTTAGTGAGTCGTCTTGGATTTGTGAAGATGTGAAGTTTACTTATTTAGGCAGGGGTTACACCATTGATTTAATTATCTTACCCCTGGCCTCTGTCAATTTGGTTTTGGGGATGGATTGGTTGTCTCGGAACTGCGCAATGATTGATTGCTGCGGAAAGAGGTTGTTGCTATCTCACGAGAGGCCGTCTGTTTGTCCGTCTTTGTATTTGTCTGTAAGTCAAACTGTGAAAGCCTTGAAGGCTGGAGATTTGGGCTATGTCTTGTTGGGCGGATTGGTGGGTGATAAAAAGGAAGAGATTTCTAATATCCCAGTTGTTAATGAGTTTGAGGATGTATTTCCGGATGAGATACCGGAATTCCCGCCAGAGAGAGAGATTGAATTCTCGATTGACCTATTGCCTGGTGTGGGGCCGATCTCCTTGGCTCCATACCGGATGTCGCCACTTGAGTTGGCTGAGTTGAAGAAACACATTGAAGAACTATCTGCGAAGAATTTCATTAGGCCGAGTGTGTCTCCGTGGGGAGCACCGGTGATATTTGTAAAGAAAAAGGATGGTAGCATGAGATTATGCACTGACTACCGACAGTTAAATAAAGTGACTATTAAGAACCGGTACCCATTACCGCGTATTGATGATTTATTAGATCAGTTGAGGGGTGCCTGTGTATTTTCAAAGATTGATCTCCGGTCCGGATATCACCAGATTCAGATTAAACCGGAGGATGTACCTAAAACAGCTTTCCGGTCCAGATATGGACATTTTGAGTATCAAGTGATTCCTTTTGGGCTTACTAATGCCCCCGCGGTGTTCATGGACTATATGAACCGCATTTTTAAACCGTTTTTGGACCAGTTTGTAATTGTTTTTATTGATGACATTTTGATCTACTCTAAGAGTAAGGAGGAGCATGTCGACCATTTGAGGACAGTGTTGCAGGTATTGAAGGACAAGAAATTATATGCTAAACCGTCTAAGTGTGAATTCTGGTTGTCTGAGGTGCAATTTTTGGGTCATGTTATTTCTGCAAGCGGTGTTGCAGTGGATCCAAGCAAGATTGAAGCGGTGAGTGACTGGGATAGACCTAAGACCGTGACTGAAATCAGAAGTTTTCTGGGGCTTGCTGGCTATTATCGCCGATTTATACAGGGATTTTCTGCAATGGTTCTGCCGTTGACTCGATTGACACGAAAGGATACTCCTTTTGTGTGGACCCAGGAATGTGAGGACTGTTTTCTGCTATTGAAAGAGAAATTGACCACTGCTCCGGTGTTGACTTTACCTGATCCGGAGGGTGAGTTTGTATTATATTGTGATGCTTCTAAGAAAGGTTTAGGGAGCGTGCTGATGCAGGAAGGCAAAGTGATTGCATATGCGTCTAGGCAGTTAAGGCCACATGAAGAAAATTATCCGACGCACGACTTGGAACTGGCTGCTATTGTGTTTGCCTTGAAAATTTGGAGGCACTTTTTGTATGGGATGAAATTTGCTGTGTTCAGCGACCATAAAAGCTTGAAATATTTATTTGATCAGAAGGAGCTGAATATGAGGCAGCGTAGATGGGTTGAATTCTTGAAGGATTATGATTTTGAGCTGAAATACCACCCGGGAAAGGCCAATGTTGTGGCAGATGCATTGAGTAGGAAGTCTGTTAATTTATCTCATATGATGATGTGGGGCAATGAAGTGATTGAGCAATTCCGTGATATGAAAATAACGGATTTCTTTGCAGGAAGAATGTGTGATATGGAGTTGACTCGGATTGAGAATGAGCTGCACGAGAAGATTAAAGAGACTCAAATCAGAAATGAAAGTATAAAGTATTTGAAAGGCCAGAGTGGCATATCTGTTAATGAACAAGGGTTGTTATTATATCAGGGCAGGATTGTTGTGCCCAGGGAATTTGCAGAGGAAGTGATGACTGAGGCCCATAAGGGTCAATATGCTATCCACCCAGGTGCCACAAAGATGTACCAAGATTTGAAAGTTAAGTTCTGGTGGCCTGGGATGAAAAGGGATGTTGCCGAGTACGTGTCTAAGTGCTTGGTGTGTCAGAAAGTGAAAATAGAGCATCAGAAACCTGCTGGATTACTTCAGCCGCTGGATATACCTGAATGGAAATGGGAGAGTATTTCAATGGATTTTGTTGTGGGATTGCCGCGAACTCAAGCTGGTTATGATTCGATTTGGGTTATTGTGGACCGACTCACGAAGTCTGCACATTTTCTACCAGTACGAGTGGACTACACCACAGAGAAGTTGGCTACACTATATGTAAAGGAGATTGTTAGACTCCATGGGATACCGATTAGCATTGTTAGTGATCGGGACCCGAAGTTTACTTCACGATTTTGGGGAGCTTTGCAGCAGGCTTTTGGCACTCAGCTTCGACTGAGCACTGCTTATCACCCGCAGACTGATGGTCAGACTGAGAGGACCATACAGACACTAGAGGATATGCTGAGAGCTTGCACTTTGGAACAGGGTAATGCTTGGGATAAGTACTTACCACTGGTGGAATTTTCTTATAACAACAGTTTTCATTCCAGTCTGGGTATGGCACCATATGAGGTTTTGTATGGCAGGAGGTGTCGTACGCCCATTTGTTGGACTGAGGTAGGTGATAAAGAAAGGTTTGGTCCGGATTTTGTGCAGGAAACAACAGTGCAAATTGAAATGATCAGAGAAAAGTTGAAACAGGCACAGAATCGGCAGAAGAGCTATTATGACAATAAGCATAGACCGCTGGAATTTGAGGAAGGTGACCATGTTTTTGTACGTTTGTCGCCGGTCACAGGTGTTGGCCGTGCGTTGGGTGTGAGGAAGCTGAGTCCACGGTTTATTGGGCCGTATCAGATTATGAAAAGAGTAGGATTGGTGGCCTATCAGCTTGCCTTACCCCCGCAATTATCTAATTTACATGATGTTTTTCATGTGTCGCAGTTGCGACGTTATGTTCCGGATGAATCACATGTGGTGATGCCGGATAATATTGAAATCAGGGAGAACTTGAAGACTCCCATTGGTCCTATTGCAGTACTGGATCGCAGTGAAAAGCGATTGAGAAGTAAAGTGATTCCCATGCTGAAGATTCAGTGGGAAAGCCGCACACCTGAGGAGGCTACTTGGGAGCGGGAGGACGAGATTCTCCGGCTGTATCCTGAGTTAGCAAGCAGGTATGATTTAATTTTGCGGACAAAATTTCAAAAAGGTGGGGTGAATATAACACCTCATACATTTAAATGTGCGTTTTAATATTATATTGTGAAATAAAAGTTGGTGGATTAGTGAAAATCCAAGGATTATGGCCAAAAAGGGCAAAATGGTAATTTGCCAACCGTGTGATATGAGGCAAAAATATTGAGTTAGAGATTTCAAATGACAAAAGTAATGCTGAAGATGGAATCAGGGCGAAAAATTGAGTGAATAGGCAAATTTGGGAAAAATTGATGAATAGTGATTTTTAAGTGTTAAAATACTGTGATGTGAGTGTACCGATAGGTGTGAAATTTTTATCATTATTTTGGAGAAAGAAAAATATGTCATGGACTGGAAAAATATTTAGATTAAGGATTTGTGATCGGAATTTTTATCAGAGTTAAAGTTAGATCGCGTGTGGGACCCGTGTGACCGAAGTCACTTGGCCCCACCTCCTTTTCTTTCCTTCTTCCCTCTCTTTTTCCTCTCTTCCTCGCGCACACACAGGGGAGAAGCCAAGAAACACCATTTTCTTCATCTTTTCTTCATTTCATCATTTCTCCACCGAATCGCTTGATTTTGGTGTCGAAATCTATCGTAAACAACCTTCCAAAGCCATTGGTAACACTTAGAAACCTTGAATCCACCTCTTTGGCCGCGTTTTTGGCAAACTCAGATTCAACCCATTAGAGTTTTTGGAGATTTCTTGGAGTTTTGATCTTCAAATGGTTTAGTGAAGCCTTGGTGGTGATCATACAACACATTGTAAGTATATTTGTAGTCTTTTAATGGTTGATTTCTTAGATCTATGAATTTGTGTTCAAACCTTTGATTTTAGATGTGTGATGATAGAGAGCCCAAATGGAAAAATGCTATTAGATGAAAAGGCCTTAGAATCATGTTTGTAAGCTAGAAATGCTATGTTAAATTTTGGTGAAAAATGTAGGTTTTTAACTTAGAGGAATTTGAGGAATTTTCATGAAAAATGAGTTTTGGTGTAATTTGGATTTAATGATTGTTGTAGGGTGCCTCACACGGTTGGAATTGTGAAAAGTTGATTTGGAGCATACGTTTGGAACGGCATTGCTCGTGTTAAGGTAAACTCTTGGAACTTGGGTTTAATCCCTAGTGAGCTCCACCACACCTAGAGGAAGGTTGTGGTTGGATTATGTGGTTATGACATGATGTGATTGTGTGCTTGTATGCATATTGCTTGTATTGTGTGAAAATTGTTTGGTCACTGGCCAGTTGACGTGTGTTGGTTTGGACATCCGCTGGGTTCGTCCTACGGGAGAATGCCAGTTGGAGATGCCATGGTGTTGACTCTGGGAGCGACATCAGGATGATCCAAGCGGGGGACGTCCGCCGGATAGGGCTCATGAGGAGTTCCGGTTGGGTATTGCCATGGAGTCTTCTCAACCATGGGAGAGGCGCCAGGACTGTCTCGGGAGTTATATGATGGAGTCCTTGAACGTGAATCCATGAGTGGATGTTCTTGGGTGTCTCCAGGTGGATGGTGATATTGTTTTACTTGCATATCATATTATGTCATTTTGATACATTTTAGTGAGCCATGGAGTGGAGAGAGCCTCTAGCTCCATTGGTTTACTGAGATATATCCGTATATCTCACCCCGTGTTTGGGGGACCACATTTCAGGTCACTATGAGCCGGGAGGAGCTTCGGGCAAGAAGCCCGTGTAGTGGACGTTGGATTGGCATGCGGTGCATTGGGATTGCATGACCTTTTGGAGGAGTTTATGGAGTGCACATAGCATACCATTAGTATTTTGAGACTTAGGTCATGAACATATTGCATGATGTTATTTCCATGCTTTTGTTAGTGTTCATGATTATATGCTAAGTCTTGTTTATGTTTTATTATTCATGGCATGGATAACTGTATATTTTGAGTGAGCATGGGACTTGTCCATTGCCACATTCATAGCCTTGAAGTCTTGATGAGTAATGTTGTAAAAATGGTCCATAGTTGCATGTAAATGGCCATTATTTGAGAACCTTGTAAATGATGTTTAAACTTAAGGAAAATGCATGATGGAAGGGCCTAGAGCCTACATTAGGACATGATTATGTGTTATGTGGAGTACCAAGGGGTTAGGGATGGGTTACACACCCTTTTTGGGGTTTAAAATGCTGTAATCTGTCATTTTGCTGCATAGTAATCGATTACCCAAGGCATGGTAATCGATTACCATGCAACAGGGGACGAAAAATTGGCTACTGTCTGCACTGGTAATCGATTACTGGCCTTTGGTAATCGATTACCATGTGAGGTAATCGATTACCCAAAGTTGGTAATCGATTACCAGAACAGAGGATGGAGAATTTTGGCTACTGCCTCATTTTTGACAGGTGGTAATCGATTACCACCCACTGGTAATCGATTACCACAGTGTAAATTTCGAAAATTCAGGTTTTTCTAGACTAAAAGAAAGGGGTATAAATTGATGGGTAGAACTCCAAATGATACGTGGTTTGAAACCACGCGTAGATAACGTAAAGGACTATAACTTGGTAAATTGTGAGAGTAAGATGGTGAGTTTAAATGAATTGGATAAAAAGAATGATTAGTGATGTTAGCAAGAATGTATGCTTCCGCAAATTGCATTTACAATTATAGTGTGGTTTTAATTGATTACGGAAAAAGTATTGATGTAAGAAAAGGAATATGTTAAAAGAAAAATTTGCCCGTAATTTAATTAACCCAATCACTGTGATTGTAACTGCGCTTAATATCATAATCAATGTTAACAATACCGGTGTACAACGGGCTGTTACACTGGGAGCATATCAGATTGCTGAATAATGAAGAAAAAGGTGAATGTCATAAGGCTTTATTACACCATGCATGGGGAGAAAAAGACTAAAGAAAAAATGCTAAGCATATTTATCATAGTTCTGGGTCCCAAGTAAACCATCTGTTTAGATATTTAATGTGGGTCACATATTTCGTTGTGCTTCACCGTTATTTGGTATCCAGCAGAATGACACGAGCTGTCGAACTCGTGCAAATTAAAAATTATTTTTATTTAGGGTTCAAAAAATTTGCAGCAAAGTGGAAACCCTAAGTCGTCTCTCAAGGAAATTGTTTGGGTGAAAATCATTGCTGAAAATAGAAAATAAAAGGGGGGTTTTGATTTCAGTTTAAATAATTAAAAAGGCAGAATATAAAATTAGAATAAAAATTCATAATTCAAAATTAACCAACATAGGGTTAGGGTTCCATGGACGTCCTTACCAAATTCACAGTTGATCTCAATTGAATCAGAATCCTTATTTTCAATTGAGAACAATTGGATCATCAAATCTGATGATTACTCCTTTTCCATGATCGCAATCGCGAACCTCAGATCGAATATCCACAATGGCACGATATCGATCTGAGTTAGGAAAAGAAACAAATCTGGTTAAAGAATTAGAAAAATTACCAAATTCACGATTAATCTCAATTGAATCAGAATCCTTATTTCCAATTGAGGTTAATCTGATCATCAAATCTGATGATCATTCTTCACCCATACTCGCAATCGCGAACCTCAGATCGAATATCCACAATCGCACGATATTGATCTGAGTTAGGGTAAAGAAAAAAATCTGGTTAGAGATTGATCGCAGATCCTCTAAACAGATCCATGGAATCCCTTCCCCTTAGGTTGATTAAAAGGGGGTTTAGCCTAGCATGGCTAGGATAAACATGATTACAAATTAAACTGCATAAAAGAAAAAAAAGAAGAAGAAGAAGATTAAGAATGCGAAGAACGCTTCGGAGAAAAAGTGCCTTGATCCTCCAATTTGAAAATTACATAATACCAAAATGTTTCCCTTCCCTTTTCCTTCATATGCACCTAGATCAGAAACCAATTTGGGCTGGGTTTAATTCAGATCGGCCCGACCCATTCGTCTAAAATGCAAAATAAAATAATAAAATAAAAATAAAACTAAAACTTGGCTTTGGGCCACTTAAGTAATTGGGCTTTAATTTAAATTACAAGTCCAATAATAAAATAAAATTCCAGCAAAAATACGTCATCTTGAGCTCAGCTTTTGACCATCTTTCCGTCCGAATTGGGCTTCAGTAGCTGAAATAGCAATATAGCCCTTCCTGTTAGCTGCAAAACGCAACAAGAACAGAGTCAATCTGACATCTGTAGAGTGAGATATAGTCAAAATACGAAAGTAGTGTAAATCTGAAAATTATGACGAAAATCAATTAAACCCAATTAAAAACTAGAATTCTAATTTAACCTAAAATACCTTTATTTAATTCAAATAAAACCTAAAATTACCAACCAAGAGTAACAAATAAGTGTAATAAAATATAAGTTATTAAATTCCCCCACACTTATCTTTTTGCACTCCTGGGCAAAAACTAAAATTAAAAGCAAAGACTAAGATCAACCAATCCTTTTTAACAATTACCAATCATACAGGAAATCCACAAAGATCACAAGTCTTCACAGCTAAATCAATCAGGACTGAAATTCCCTAATCTCAAATCACAAGACTTGCTAATTTTTGCTGCACATGCCAATTACAGAAAATGGTTTCACACAAGATGCTCTCAATATTTTTCTCTAAGTGTATCAGGTAATCAGTGTATCACTCAAATCTACTCAAGAAAATCAATCTACCATAGGCTTGCTCAAATTCTACTTCTCCACTGCTACTAACACATGCATGCATAAATCAAGAGGGCTTTATGCAGGGTTGTAATGGGGCTGAGGTGAAGGTATGGATAAAATATGGGAAAAGAAGGTTAAACACCCTAGAAATCTACAAGAGCAAGGGTTAAAGAACTACACAAAGATAATGAAAAGATAAAAATAAACACACATTTTTTTTTCTCATTTTTTTTCATTTTTTGTTTCTTTTTGCTTTTCCTTTTTTTTTTTCTTTTTGCTTTTTCTATTTTTTTTATAACATAGAAGAACCACATAGCAGAGAAAAGAATCACATTGTCACCCCCACACTTAAACTTTTGCACGCCTCGGGCAAACCCCCACACTTAAACACAACATCACAGTGAAAACCATAGCTCAGTAAATCTCCAGGGTGTGGAATTAATTGGTTTTTTCACTTAGGCTTGTAATGTGGCTCAAGATGTAAAGGATATAAAGGCTCAAAGGGGCTCATCAAGGGATAATAATGTAAGGGATGACTATCTGGCTAAAGTGGGTAAAGAAAGAAATGAATGCCTCAATCATATTCATGCATGTAAGTGAAAAATGCAATTTCAAAAAGAATCACAGCAAGTTCTAGAGAAAAAAGATCAAGAGCAGAAGCACACAAGAATGAAAGCATGGCCAGAAGATATGCCATGTATACAAGCTCAAAACCTCACAAGGGGTTACCAAATCATTGAATCAGCATCACAGCATCAATCAACAAGTATTGCAATCCAAGAATTGAGATCAAAGCCTAATAGACTTTACTATCAAACATTGTGATCTAAGTCTACTCCATGTAACACTCAATAATAACCAGAAAGAAGAGGAAAATCTACCTATGAAAGTCAAAAACTAAAAGAAAGAAAGAAAAAGAAAAATGCAAATAACAGAAAGAAAAGAAAAAGAGGGAAGAAGACTCCCTGGACTCCCTAAGGAGGATAAACAACATCAGTGAGTAGAGCCTCTGTCTCCACAGGTTGCTTCTGGGGTCCTTCATGAACAACTTTGAGGTGATGGCCAATCATTGTGCAACTCTTCCCCATATGCTTATCACGCAACTTTGGGGGCTTTCTTTTCTGTGTGCATTTCTTCTTCTCTTGATCCTTTCTTCCAACCGTACGCAAACTTTTCTGCATACTAAAAACAGAGGAAGAACTTTTTGGTACCCATTTCATCTTGGGTCCATGAGAGTTAGGATCAAAATCATT
>JAVKPL010002084.1:0-18120 GCA_032173675.1 Gastrolobium villosum
CAAGGTAAAATACCCTAATTACCCCTCCCACACTTTCATTTATTTGTTTTTTAACTCTCTTTCCAATCCCAGTCATATACTCTATCTTCTGACTCTGACTCTGACTCTGACTCTGACTCACTCTGTTTACTGACTTGTGCTGTTCCTTCACGAACCGTTTTAAATAATGTTGCGTTACGACGTGTTCCACCGAACACGTGACAAGTCAGGGACTCTCTCGTGAGGAGTCCCCATCCTTCCTTTAGAATTGGAATTTTAAGTGTCCGTACAGTGAAGTAAATTATCACCCGCTAGTCAAAGACATGCATGTCCATTGTCCCCCCGTTACTCCTTACACACTGGATTATTGCATGCCATCATAAGAATCATCATAATGTATACTCGTTCCCTCAATCGACGCGTATCCATGAATTGTGGATTCTGTTAATTAATTTGACGTTACGGTTAATATTATTCATTAATTAATTTCTACTTCATATATACGAACTATACAATGTTGTACGAGTGCAGGTGACAAATCAGGTGTTTAGGTACGCGAAGAAAGCTGGAGCTAGCTACATAAACAAGCCGAAAATGCGACACTACGTGCACTGCTACGCATTGCATTGTCTTGACGAGGAGGCATCGAATGAGCTGAGAAGGGCTTTGAAGGAGAGAGGGGAGAACGTTGGAGCGTGGAGGCAAGCATGTTATAAGCCACTTGTGGCAATCGCAGCACGTCAAGGTTGGGATATTGATGCCATATTCAATGCGCATCCTCGTCTTTCAATATGGTACGTCCCAACAAAGCTCCGTCAGCTTTGTCATGCTGAGAGGAACACCGCCGCCGCTTCGAGCTCTGTCTCTGTCGACAACAACGCCCACCTTCCTTTCTAAATCTCTTCACTAGTAATAGATGTATCTTATGTAGAGCCTCATGACACCGAGGTTTTGAAATGAAGGACATGGACTTTTTCTAGTTATGAAATTTCTCTCTATTAGGTATTATCTTTATGCACCTCATAGATTACTTGCTTTTTACTTTTGCATCATTGGACATTTATCATTTTATCATCCATTAGGTGATGTTTGTTACATGGATTTTATTTGGAATCCTGGGAAAGTGGGTTGACCAAAATAATTTTTCTACGTCTGGTAAGAGGAAGAGTAAAAGTATGCCCGGAAATTTTTTTGTCACGTGCTTTTGTTTTACACTATCGATTCCCGGATCAAAATACGATCGAAACAAGAGTATTTTTTTTTTTTTTCAAGCGTTGAGAATGTTTTGTGACTTTTGGGACATAACTAACCCCTGTGTGGTCTTCTTCGTTTTCTTCTTTCGTTCTTGGTTCTTTTTTGGTTGTAGGTGGTTCCTCTTTTAGTTTCAGAAAAGAGTTATCCCATGGAAAAAGGAAGAAGAAACAAGAAAGAAAATAAAAACACCAGTTTTGATTTTCTTCAATCGGCAATTTAGAGACTAGAAACCAGCTAACAAACTAACCCGTGTGATTTGACTATTTTATTTCAGACAAACTAAGCTGTGTACATCTTTTGATTAGTCATTGGATTTTCTGAATTTTTTGGTTTGGCGCAACATGTGCTGAATTATTTGGAAGCACACCATCTTTGGGTTTTTTTTTTTTTTTGCGTGCAACATGCGCCGTAGGCGGTAGGTCACTTGTTCTAGTTATTGATTTGTAATGTTAAAAAACGAGGCGAGGTTATTTTTGTAAATTCGGTTCACATTAATATTTTACTAGAATAAAACATCTATTATTTCAAAGGATATAAGCTTATATCATTTTAGATCTTAACTGTTGATTTTCGTCCATCAACGATTATAATCTATTGGGTCAAACTTAATGGGCCAAATTTATTATTAATTAATTAATGATTTTGATCCAATAAATTATGATCATTGATTGATGGAAATCAATGATTAAGATCTAAAATGATATAAATTTATATTCTTTAAAAGGAAAGATGTTATTCCCTATTTTACTATTAGTCAAACATAACATTAGAAAAAATTAATCCAATAATTTTGAAAAAAAATTGGCCTACTAAATAATTTTTTTGGTAACATTCCCGGGAAGAAGATTTTCCATCATATTCCCCAATAAAAAAAAAATTCCTCTACTAAATGTCCCCTTAATTCCTTCTTTATTTTTCTTTTTAATATATATATATATATATATATATATATATATATATATATATATATATGGGTCTTATAAGAGTTGTGTTGTAGAAAAATTGATTGTGTAATGTTATAGAGATTCGTTTTGCGTGCCATGATTTTCTTTTTTTCTTTTTTTTTAAAAGTGTGGACCCCACAAAATGTTGTGTGTGCAGGAAAATTTATTGTGTCATGTTAAATGACAAATGCAAACCCCTATATATATATATATATATATATATATATATATATATATATATATATATATATATAGGAAATAGTTTTCTCCAACATCAGGAGATAACTATCTCATGTCATTTAGACATAAAAAGACGTGCCTGCAAATTTTTTTCTTTTTTATTTTTCTTTAATTTGTGGGCTCCACTTTTCTTGTTAGTGTAGGAAAAAAAGCTTCTCTCATGTTAAATGAGAGAAGTATTACCCTATATATATATATATATATAGGATTTATCATCTATCATGTAACATGACCACAAAAAATTTCCTACACACACAACATTTTGAGGAGCACGCAGCAAAAAAAACTCTAGCACACAAAATGAATCTCTATGACATCACACAATCACTTTTTCTGCAACATAACTTTTATAAAACCCATATATATATATATATATATATATATATATATATATATATATATATATATATATAGGGTTTAGCGGATGTAAAGTGACTGCACCTAAGGATTGGTGCAGTCATATAAAATTACGTCATTTTATAATGTAAAAACATTAAATATGGGGAATAATAACCATACAAATGTGGAAATAAATGTAAAACATTAAATATGGGAAATCATAATCATACAAAGTTGGAAATAAATATAATATTTTTATTTTCTACAATTAATTTTAAATGCGAACTTCCTTTATCCCACCCAAAACGACGTAGTTTTTAGGTGACTGCACCAACGCTTATATACAGTCACATTACAAATCATTTTGCCATATATATATAGGTTTATTGTATATAATGTGACTGTATCTAACATTTTATCCGGTCATCTAGAAGCGGCATCGTTTTGTAAATGAGTAATAACAATACCTTGACCCCATCTCGTTCCCACGTATCAGTCTTTGTCTATATCTCCACCGCCCTTCGTAAGAGACACCGCCACACACCCCAACCTGAACTCGCTTTCAACAAATAGATTCCCACTCTGATTCTTGCCGCGATATTGAAGAAGGAAAAAAAATACTGTTCATTTGAACCATTATGGTGGGGTATCTTTTTGATTGACTAGTTTGGTGAGGTAAGGACCGTGTTAGGTTGGTTGTTTTGGTCTTCTTTTTCTTAACATAATTATTTTTCTCTCTTTAGATTTATTTTATTTATATATTTTTCCTTAAATATTTGTTCCTTCATTATCTAATGTGTTAAGCTTTCACCTACTGCGTTTTTAGTTAGCTAAGATTTTTTTAAAGGCATGCAAATTTACTTTTACGATTTTTCTTTACTTTGTTTTGATTTGCAGTATGGCGTTCTCCGTGTGATTGTATTGGGCTGTTGGGCACAAGAAGATATTACGAGATATAACATAAGAGGAATTCGATGGTTGAACTGAGTTTAAGGTTCTTAGTCTACTTGTTTTTAGTTGTTACAGTAGTTGTGTAACATGTATAGCTGCAACATTTGCGTGCATATTATTTTTGCACCTTTTATTTTTCTTTTGTAACTACTATCTTATATATCCTATCAACTTGGTTATTATTCATTACAAGAAAATAATATTTTCCTGTTATTAAAAGAAGTTACCAGTGTAATTTTTTTACATATAGATTGGATAATGTGGTTTCAATATTATACCTTTAAAGAATTGAGGTTGTTGTGAGTCAACGTAAATGAATATATTTTTTTTTCCAGTTATTCTTATATTTTACTAATGTATTGAGGTTGTTGTGTGTCAATTGATGTAAATATTGTACAGGTTATTATTCAATTTTTTCACATCTTTGTGATGGATCACTCCCAAATAACAACTATTGAAGACATTGACATAAGTGGAAGTTCAGTATATGAAGATAATATACAAGAAATTGTGGGAGATGATGATAGTGGGTTGAGTGAGGCCCCAATTTTAGGGAGAGTCTTTATGATAGCAGAAGAAGCTTATGGTTTCTATAATGATTATGCACAAGATAAGGGATTTGGAATACGTAAGCATTACACTAGGAGGAATATGAAAACACAAAAAATATATAGGTGAAATTATGTGTGCTTAAAGCAAGGTGTCGAGACAAAATGATAAAAGAGTTGGTGTTCACACTGTCAAAAGGCGAAGGGATTCAAGGACAAATTGTTCAGCGATGTTACAAATAAAGTTAGTGGATGGATTATGGATCGTGGAGAAGTTTAATGATGCACATAATCATCTATTGATTTTGACTCTTTCAAAGGCGAAGAAGTTTCCTTCTCATAGTGGTTTACGACGCTCAAATTTCACTAAATCACTTGTTACTAAGCTTTTTGAGGAGGGTTTAACGTCATCAAGAATTTCAAAGGTTTTGAATGCTATAAACCAAGAAGTTAATATTAATCATGTTCAAGTCATAACTATTATATCCGAACAAAGAAAGAATAATGTAGGAAGAGAATGTCAAGGCATCATCAAACACTTTCAAAGGAAGTCCGCTCTTGATGGATCTTTTTATTTTGATTTGCATTTGGCAGAAGATGGTACACTAAGAAGCGTTTTTTGGGCTGATGGTAGGTCGAGAGTTGCATGTGCTCAATTTGGCGAAGTCCTTGTTTTTTACGTGACTTATAAAACGAACAAGTTCAAGTTTCCTTTTGCCCCTTTTGTGGGGGTTACTCACCACGGGCAATCAATTTTATTTGTTGCGGCTTTATTAGAAGATGAAACAGAGGCAACATTTACATGGTTGTTTGAACAGTTTTGGACATGTATGTTTGACAAGTCTCCTATTACTATTATCACTGATCAAGACAAAGCTATGGGAAAAACAATTGCTAATATATTTTCAAATGCACGACACCATTTTTGTGCATGGCACATAAAAAAACATGTTATGGAGCATAGTCAAGCATTACGCGTACAATTTAAAGAGAGTTTTGATATTGACTTCCAAGAGTGGTACAAAAGTCGAGACATTGATGAGTTTGAAGGCAAGTGGGAAGCATTGAGGACTACATATGATATTAAAGTAAGTAGTTGGTTGGCTAACATGTATGATTCACGTCATCACTGGGCAAAGGCATACTTGAAAGATACTTTTTTTGCTAGAATGACCACAAGTGGCTGAAGTGAGAGCATCAATGCATTTTTTGATGGATACGTCAACTCTAACACGATATTAAATGATTTTGTTACCCAATATGACAAAGCAATCAAGTCTAGGAGGGATGCATAAGAAGATGAGGATTTCAAAACTAGAAATACAAAAGCGATTTTGGAGACTAATCATCCAATTGAAGAAATAGCTGGAGAACGCTACACAAGAAAATTATTTGAGATCTTTAAAAGAGAGTGGAAGGCTGACATACTTGATTACTTTTATAAAAAGATTTCAACACAACAAAATCTGATCAAGTATAGGGTGGGGTCTCGTGAAGTTGATAAAAAGTGGTTGGCGATTGTCGACTGTCATTTGACTGAAACATTCATAGCTCATTGTTCGTGTGGAAAATTTGAGACTATGGGAATTTTGTGCAAACATATTTTATACATCATGAAGAAGAAACAAATAATGACTGTACCTGAAAAATATATTTTGTCTAGATGGACAATGAATGCAAGCTATAAGGCTAATAATCTCGTAGGTGTTCATGTAGAAACATCTACTAATGAAGTTAGTGCATTGTCTCTGTGGGTTCACTCCAAATTCAATATTGTTGTTTCTGAAGCAAAAGATTCTATTTTTGAGATTAGAATGCTTGAAGCTATGATTGCTGAATTTCTACAACGACAATCGGAACGAAAGAAAGAAAAAACTGAAAACGAACCAACTCTCCAAACTGTTCCTTCACCAATTCCTAGTATTGTTTCTCAAGTTTAACTCTTTAATGATGTGCGTGATCCCACCCAACTAATTAGAACTAAGGGGCGTCCAAGGGTTGCTACACGTATAAAATCAAGCATAGAAATGTTGGCAAAACAACAAAGGACTTGCAGTTGCAGTTACTGTCAAGGAAAAGGTCATTATAAAATTGGTTGTCAGAAGCAAAAGGTATATGTGAATTTGATGTTTGTGCGAAGTTGAAGTTTGTGTTTGACTTTTTAAACTTGTGGTTAAATAATGTAAGTTTTATTTGTAGATGGATATTGCAAGAGAGTAGAAATCATTGTTCATATTTTCATGGCTTCATTTTGGTAAGCACTGATTGATTTATCTATTTATTTAATATTTATTTTTAAGTATAACATTTATTTTTTGCTAGACATTTTGTATTATGCTGCAGGCAATTCTAAAGCTCAGGACCTGCTTAACCATAGAAGAACTGAAGACTTAGTATCTAGTAATTTTTGTAATGTATATAGCTTCTGTAATGTATTGTACATGTTGTACATATTGGGTGCTATATTTTTTGAAAAAGTATCTAGTTTCTATAATGCATCGCATGTGCTCTGCACATATTGGGTGTATTATTTTTTGAAAATGTATCTAGTTTCTATAATGTATCGCACGTGCTCTGCACATATTGGGTGCATTATTTTTTTGCAAATGTACCTAGCTCCTACAATATATCGCACATGCTGCACATATTGGGTGCATTATTTTAAAAGCAAATATATGTTGGGATCTTTTGATATAATTTCTTTATTTCCACTTGCAGGTATTTAATTCCTCAAATGCACCCACACACATATCAGTATACCATTGAACTATAGGCATATATTTACAACAAAATTTTGAGCCAATTACAAGTAATAGAGTCTTAACACACACATTCTACTTCTATGACCTGATTGCAACAGGTTTACATATACCAATTACAAGTGGAGCAATCCAATTCTTTGTAAGAGCCAACTACAAGACAATACAGGGTCCAGACACCATCGATCCAGATGAACCAGTTATTCTGGTCTAGCTATTCCAAATATATGCCTAAATTAAATGAGAGTTATTTGCCTAAAATATATCTCCTTTTGCTGTTCAATTTCTGCTTAGCTCTTCCTTTTGAGGTTGTTCAATCTTAAAGTCCAGAATCTTTTGAATCAGCATATTTGGAAGAAGAAGAATTGGCCCAGTGTTGCTGTCCCTTTCCCTGCTTGCTATGTTTCTTTTGAAAAATTACCGATTACTTGGGTAGATTTCGTCATCCCCCTCTTACATAAAGTTTGCACCTCAAATAAATAAATTCATTATACATATGTGTCATCTCAAATATAAAATATTAGCATCAGTAAAGGAGCATGGCCTGACAGAACGAATAACAACAAAATTGAGTGTTATAAAGAGACTAGAACTATGAAAAGAAGCTTTAGGCGAAAAAAATTACTAAGCAAGGGGCTTTGATTTGGACAAAACTTCAAGGTGGTAAATTGTAATGTATCCTTAAAATTTTGAGAGGGGATAAACCATTAAAGGAAAAGTGTTGGTCGAATAAAGTGGTTTAGCTTCCAAAAAAAGTGGATCCAAACTCCAACATTTACCCAAATTTACAAAGCTAAAACCTTTCATTCATGTAATTATTATGCTCCTCTATAAAGAATTGCTAAATAAAAAAATTAAAATTATTTGAGAACAATTTATTAAGGATTGGAAAGAACAACAATCACTATTATGCTAGTATGGTTTTGTGCATATCCAGTATGAACAGGGGTTAGGTTGGGTCATTTATCAAAGTTCATATATAATTGAGCACCAAAGCAATCCCCCATTGTATATCTATTTATCTATCTACAAAAGTGAAAAAAATAAATAAATGAATTGAATTGAATTGAATAATTCCAGAATAATATAGCCATATTAAATCAAAAAAATAAATGCGGTAATGGTGAATACATGGGATATGAGGAGACTAGAACCATGAAAAGAAGCTAACTGTAAAGCAAAATTGGCTAACATGTATGAAAATCCCAAATATGAGTGTATAAAAGCCAAAAAAGTAAAAAATTGATTAAGTAAAAGAGAGCAGTGGCTACAACAAAATAAATAAATAAGCAAAAATGGGAAAGAAGATTCGAAAGTCACCTTAAATTACAAATGAAATTGCTGAAAGGGAAATGGAAGAAAGAGGTCCGAAACTGAAACTGAAACTAAAGCACAAGCAGGTCTGGGAGAGAACATGGGAAAGAGGATTCAAAAGTCAACTTAAATTACAAATGAAATTGCTGAAAGGGAAATGGAAGAAAGAGATCTGAAATTGAAACTGAAATTAAAGCACAAGCAGGTCTGGGATAGAACATCTTCATCGTTGTCATTATCTCCAAAATTTTCAATTATTTTTTTTTTTTTGAATTTGCAACAGCCCCCTTGGCTCTATCCCAGTGAGCGAGGGAAAGAAGTGAAGACTGATATTTTGTAAACGAGATGGGGTCAAGGTATTGTTATTACTCATTTTACAAAATGACGCCGCTTCTAGATGACCGGATAAAATGTTAGATACAGTCACATTATATACAATAAACCCTATATATATATATGTGTGTGTGTGTGTTTTTATTTATTTATTTATTTATTTATTGGTATTATAATATCTCATAATTTGAGCTGTGATTTTGAAATGCTTTTTCTATTTTCTTTTAAGATAAACAATATTCTCCAGTTAACTTTTAAGCTAATCTAATTCATATTTATCTTTGATTTAATTATTTGATAAAAGGTTATGTTGCGTAGAAGAGAAATATTTGAATAAACTTACTTTGTTTTATTGGTTCTAGTTGTACAATAACATTTATTCAGACAATAGTTGAATTCGATCCTATGAGAAATTCAAAAAGTGGAGAGACAAAATTTCAGGTGACGAATCTAGAATGCACACCCAAGGAATGTTCAAAAATGGAAGGAGTGATATTTGATATGGACCTATGACATGCAAGGCCCAAAGAACCCCTGCGACCTAGCCATAAAGACAATTTATCTTGCACGGAAAGTATGGATCTTGCTCCAGACTTGGCCAACAAGCTAAATATGGCTTACCCTAAAAGGAAACATCATTTTCTAGAGTAGCAGCTCAGGCAACTTGACCATTAACAGGAACCAGTGAAGGGATAACAGCTCTAGCTTGCCATCACACCTACTGAATTTATTATTGAGTATAGGCTTGTCCACCAAGGAATTTCCTGAGAGAGGCCACCCCTCTCCACCAATAAACGTGAACACCGTTTTATGAAAGACAGTGTTAATACAGAGGCTTTAAGCCCAGGTATGATATCTCTCTTTGAATATTTGAACCTCCTTCAATATTGAACTGACTTAAGCAATGGAATGCCTTTACAGGTACCCGCCTAATCGCTTTCAAATTGCCCAGATACACTAAAGTGCTATTCAAACATCTCGCAAGGAGCTCATCCATCTCATCAAGCACCTCAACATATTGGCAGCAATATTCTCGTCAATCAACATCCTTTCACCTCAATTGTGTGTGATTTGGCCCAGTTCACTTTGAGTTAGCTGATCATTGGCGACATCTGTGGGAAATGATAATTTTAACTCTTACTCCATACAAATAAAAAACATGGTTGATATCAGGAGTAAAATGTCCAAATCTCAAAATGTCTCCAGAAGGAAAAAGCAGGGAGGGCAACCATCTCGATAGAGAACTGCCTCTTCCGTAGCTCCAATTTTGCCTCTGCGAGATAATCCACCCACAAATGAGCAAATCTTGGAGCTCCCCAAGCAACAAACTCAGAAGATTGAAAAGCAACAGAAAGAGCTACGAAAATTGAAAAAATCACAGGCTGAGCATGAAAAGTAGTTTGACGTGAATGGAAAATATGATGAAAATGAACATGAATCATGACACTTTATACAAGACACTGGTACATCAAAAAAATAAAAAAAATAAAACAAAAGATGGAGGACCATGAGGCGAACCATCATGTTGATCATAACTCCCATCAGAATCCAAAAACAGTGTCAATAGTGGCTCATCTTTTTACCACGCAGATTATGCATCTACCTATTCCGAGGGACATAAAAATCACTATGAAAGAATATAACGAAAAAGGAGAACCTTAGGAACATTTGGAGCAGTTCCAAACAAATATGATGGCACAGGACGTTCCTGATGCTATAGGTTGTCGTCTCTTCCCAACAACGTTGAAAGAAGTTGCTCTCAGGTGGTATTAAGCTTTGCCATCAAACTCAATCAACAATTGGGAAGATCTCACCAACGAGTTCTTAGAGAGATTTGCCAAACCCATGCATGCTCTTAAAACTATGAGGCAAGGTGTTAATAAAACCTTGTGTGATTTCATCAACAGATTTTTTGACTAAGCCTTGCTGGTAAGAGATCTTGACCCTCAAGTCTCTTTGCATCTTATTAGTGATGGTCTAGATATTTTTGGCCAACTCCCGTGGGCAAGATATTTTTGGCCTACAACTGAAGACGGTGCAAAGAAACACGTGTGACATTGTATCAGATGTCAAAAGCACGTTGATGTAACCAAAAAGTGATCTTGCGCAAATTTAAAATAGGCAACTTGGTCCTCCAAAGAGCTGACATTATCAATAAAAATGCACAAAACTCGTAGCAAATTAGGAATAACCATACAAAGAACATTATAAAAAGGTTTATAGTTATTATTAGAGTTGTTTTATTGTAGGTCCATATGCTCAAGATTATGCACAAATTGTTGCACATAAAGTTCATTATGAATTTTCTATAGATCTTGTTGAAGAAAAAACCCCTATCGTAATAATTGTTTAAAAGCTTTTATTGAAGTTTTAAGTGTTTAATTAATAATCCAAATATTTGTGTTACCTTTAGTATAAGATAATACATATCTTATCAATAATTATTGGTTAAAGTGCTAATAAGTTTATTTTTCATTGCAAGAGGTTTAAAATTCCAGCCTGAAAATAAAAAATATTGTTAAAAGAGTCTCTCCCAATATTAATCCGATAGAACTCAAACCAAATTAATAAGTAATCGATCAATAAGCAATTCATGAAAAAAAAATAAAATAATAAGTAATCCATCAACAAGTGATGAAATAAAAATAAATAAATAATATTACCAAAAAAAATAAAATAAAAAATAATACTAATTTTTTTATAAAAGAAACGCTGCCCACATTATTTATTTATTTATAGTAGGATAATGATTTATTTTTTTGGGTGGATTTGGAGGCATAAGCCCAACAAATAAAAACAAAGTACTAGATAAGAGCCTAACTAAGTTAAGTTCATTCATATCAAAATGCAGGATCAGCAGTAGGGGTTGTGGAAGGTGAATAAACAATTGCATATTCCCATTCTTAACTCCTCTTGAGCCAAACGAATAGGCCTTCAATTTGCACTATGGTTGACTTGTTGAAAATGGACGTTCCAACTCCTCTATTTCCAAAGGCGGACTCTGATAATCACGTGGGAGCTTATTGCATTCTCATCATTCGAGTTAAGAATTGAGATGGCATTGGTTGTATCTCCTTCCAAAATGATGTTTTGTACTCCTAAATCCCAAGCCACTTCCAAACCTGCTAATGCTCCCCACAATTCTGCATTCAACGGAGAACAAGTGCCCAGGTTTTACGAAAAGCCTCTTATAATCTGACATTGTGAGTCACGAACAATGCCACAACTATTGGGTTAAATTTTAATGAGATAAAAATAGAAAATAGGGAATAGAAATGTGAAGTGTTTTCTGGTGAAGAGTCATGTCATTAGAAATTTATTAGTGGACAATTATTATACTTAGAGTTTGGTGAAGAGTTCTGTCTTTTAGTTATGAAGAGTTGTGTCTTTTAGTTATGAAGAGCTGTGTCTTTTGGCTCTTTAGTTATGAAGAGTTGTGTTGTTTGGAGTCTTTAAACTTTTGTATTTTGGCCTATAAATAAGTACTTTGTGAAGGAATCCATTAATTATGGGTGTCTTGGTGAAGGGGCCTGCAAAATAGCCAACCTATAATTCATTTGAGCCTCTTTAATAGAAAGGATAAAGTCCCTTGTGACTTCATTGGCTAAATCCTTCCATTTCCAAAGGTGCCAACAAATGATGCAGAATAATTGATGCCAGTCTTGGTCCTCGGTCAGACCCCATTGCATCCTTATGTTGAGACTAAACCACTAATCTCTGTCAATTTGAAAGAAGTTACCCCTTACTTGTGTGTGAATCCATGCATTCCAAATACTCTTAGCTAGTGGACAATCCCTTAGGACATACATAGCTATCTCCGGTATCCCTGGACAATAATGGCACATAGGTGAGTTACCTCCCCAACTCGTTGTTCTTGTCTTTGTCAGTACCCAATCATGCACTGCAAACCACATGAAGGTTTTAATTCATTCAGGTCCTTGCCACTTCTAAATTAGTTTGCGATCAGGCATCTACAAAAATTCACTTTGGAATCCCATTTAACTGTTTGTGTATTAGAGTCACTGATGTATCCCTACGGGTGAAAGTATATTGATACAGGGGTACTCTTAGGAGCAATGATAATGAACAAGGCTCTATTAAAGATTCCCAAAGTGTTATGACTCAAAGGGGGGAGTGTGTAAATGGCTATGGTGGCTTTTTATATCAACAGAGTAACATCTCGTACGAATGAAATGAAAGCTATATCCTTTCGATGGAGAATGATGGTATTTATAAGTGGGTTTGGACTCCTTAGGCATGGGAGAGAGAGCGAGAAAAGTGAGGGAGATAGCTATATCACTGTAGCTTGTCCTAAAAGGAGGGTTCCCTGAGTCTATGGCTTATGTGGTGCCTTTTGAAATATTCCAAACTTAGTACAACAATATTGGGCCTGTGTTATTGGGCCAGCTACCTGCATTGCCCAAAACACCCATATTGTTGTAGGCTACGGAGACAATGGATTTGTCATACTGGACAATGATTCTTGTACGTTATGGCACACTGACTTTACACAAAATCAATATCCAGTAATATCAACCGTTGATGTCATGTAAAAAATGTAAGAGAAAGAAAAAAGAAAAACATAAAGGTATAGCTTGTAAATATCTGATGTTCTTTCTCTGTGCATGAGGTTTTTCAAGTTTGGAAATATTCTGGTGACTTTCATAGACATGTTTAACTACACAGGAGCCACAACTAAAACGAGATTTTTATGGGGTTTGATTCTCTCATGTTACATGAGAATTGAATTATGATGTTGTGACTCAACTAGTGGTGGACACCATATTTATTAAAAAATAAAAAATAAAAAAAAAATTGCATACAAATTGAAGGGTCACAACATGAGAATTGAATTCTATGTAACATAAGAAAATATTTTTCCTTCTTTTATTCAAAAGTCTCGACTAAACTACACTAAATTTTTTTGGAGACTATTTAATTTCGGGTTCAAATTATATTAAAATCAGTTTGCCTCAATTTTAATTTATATTTTCTCTTCTCAGACTACGCCTTAAACCTCCCTCGTAAAAGAAAACGTCAAAAAAAAAAAAAAAAAAAACGCATCGTGCAATTGTTGCACGTGCATTCGAATAATTAGTTAAAATTGCGGGTAAGAGATTTTTTTTTTTATAATAATAAGAGAATTTTTTTAAAGGAAGTAATTTTTGAAAAATTAAATATTTTAAAGATTTCTTGTAAATAAAAATGTTAATTTTGTATACAATATTAGATTAAAAAAATTAAGACACGAAATTATGAATGATGCGGTACTTTTATTTTATTTCTTGTGTAAATATAGTATATGTTATTAAAGATGACTAAATTAAACTGTGCCCAAAATATATTTTAACCAATGAATTACCCGTGCGATGCCCGGGGAAAAAAGAACAAAATCGTTGTCGCCGTCGTTGGTGTGTCGTCTTACTGTTAAATCCACACGTTGATCTTGATATGAAACTCTTAATAATAATATCATAATAAAAAATAATTGTATTGTTATAATTTTTAACTTGAAAAGGCTGTAGCATTCAGAAAGATAAAAAAGTAAAATAAAATTTTGTAGGACGAAACGTTTAATTGTATCGAGTAACCTTCACGTCCAATTGCAAAAGTGATAAATTTGCAAAAGTGATAAATAGAATAACACTATTTTGCATGACAACAAAGAGAAAGGTTATAGTTACAACCTTTTTTGTTTACCATCTCTTACAACCATGTCTTATCACCGTTGATTTCCGTCAATCAACGGTCATCATTTATTGTAAATTAATAATTAATTAATAAGTTTAATTTGCTAAAATGATAATCGTTGATTGACGGAAATCAACGGTGATAAGACGACACACATAAAATAGTTCACAAATAACAGTGATACAATTCGGTGTTCCAGCAAAATATCTCTGACATCAGCCTGCTAACTATAAAAGAAATAAAAACAGTATATGTTAGCATAACATATGATTTAGCGAATAAAGAACAGAAGAATTGAACAGGTAATTGTCAGAAGTATTATTCAATGTGGTTTTTTGCTTTTGAATTTCAGAATCGTATTTTAAAAATACAGTATAAAAATAATCAAAATCCAACGCTAATCAACATTTGAAAAAAATATAACTTAAGGAATGCAGATTTTACCTGTACCAAAGAGCAACGTTATATCCAATTGACTGAAGCAATATAAATTACAGTAATCTCTGAAATACTTCTTTGTAGACTATGTTAAAGGTACTGTTTGTAACACAACCATCATCATCAAGTATCAAAATCTTCAATCCTTTTTTGCTCTTTACTCGGGATAGTGCCACACATAATTGCCCATGACTAAAGACTGGCCTGGGTAGATAAATTCCAACATGAGAAAGCGATTGTCCTTGACTCTTATTGATTGTCATGGCAAACGAAACCACAAGGGGAAATTGTCTTCTTTGGAAATTTACAGGAAAAGAATGACTTGAGGAGCTCATTGTCATTCTAGGGATTAACACATTTTCTCCTATATTGCTTCCTGTAAGAACAGTTGCCTCAACCACATGATTGCCTAATCTTGTAATAAGCAATCTTGTTCCATTGCATAAACCTCTTGATTGGTCAATATTTCTTAATAGCATGACTGGAACTTTGACCTTCAAAATTAATTTATGATCTGGAAGCCCAGAACAGGAGAAGGTATTTAAGATCTCAGGTGAGAATTCATCATCCTCAAGGGAAGAATTACCGTCTTGCTTCAAAATATTATCTGAACTTAAATATATTCTTTCGTCACCTGGAATCAAAGACATTAAGTTCTCATTTAAAATAGAAACATCTGCCAATTTTGGAGTCAGAATGGCACGTTCTTTAAAGAATGTGGGTTCTAAAATATGATCCAAGATATCAGGATACACAAAATCCATTAAATCTGAAAGTGGATTCGGTGATTCTTTAATCAATAATTCATCTGGAATTGTTATAATAGATTCTCCATCCACATCATCTCCAAGAACACCATCCCCGACTTTAAGAAGCCAATCAGAAAATTCCTTTATTTCCATTAAATTGTGAGTGTCACTTCCAGAACTAAGCCGCATGTTCTTGGTCAAAGTTAATAAATGACAATGAGACCAAAGACAAGAAGAATTAATGGTTGCATGGACTATATCTTGTCTGCTTCCATGAGGAACAACAGGTAAGATTTGCCTGAAGTCACCCCCAAGAACAACAACTTTCCCACCAAATGGTTTATCAACACAACTTGAATCAGAAAATCTAAGAACATCTCTAAGTGTTTTGTCTAGAGCCTCAAAGCAAAATCTGTGTACCATTGGAGCTTCATCCCATATGATTAGCTTTGTTTTCGCTAGCAATTCGGCAATATTAGAATTCTGCCGTATATTACATGTTGAATCCTCAGTGATCTGAATTGGAATACGAAATCTAGAGTGTGCTGTCCGGCCTCCAGGAAGCAAAAGTGATGCAATCCCGCTAGAAGCAACATTAAGTACAATTTCGCCTTTTGATCTAATGGATGCTGACAATGTATTCCAAATAAATGTCTTTCCTGTACCACCAAAGCCATATAGAAAAAAGAATCCCCCTGTACCCACTGAAACTGCCGAAATTATCTTGTCATAGACAACTTTTTGCTCATCTGTAAGGGAACTCATTAGTCTTTTATGTTCTTTAACCAAAAACAATCTGTCATACAATAATTCATCAAGCACTAAGCGGTTGTGCATATCAAGCAAAGATGCACCAGTGATGCAGGGCATTGAAGGGTAATCAGAAAGGCATTTTCCATTACTCTGTAGCACTTTATCAATTTCAGCAAGTGTTGTGTTTTTTATTTGTTCTTCAGTAAGAATTGCATCTGTAGAAACGTGGAAAACAATGAAAAAATGACAATTGAAAGTACAATTATAACAGTACTCATGGTACATTATTTTTGCCACAAAAAAGTGGTATATTCAACAGAAAAAAAATAATGATAAAAAAATTATAATGCATACGATATGTTCATAATGAATACCTGGATGTCCTACTGTTGTTCTATGTCGATAAAGAACATCGTCAGAGAGAAATTGCCAACACTTCCCCCAAACATTTTCAGGTCTATTCATTGAGTTACCGAACAACAACAGCCTTTTTAAAATTAAGAAGCATTCGAAGATAGGAATCTTCTCCACTATTTGCAGAAAAACGATTTATTCTTCTAATTGAGAATCCTTTTTTTCTAGGATGCCATTCTTGACTATTTGCATTATAAACAAAATGAGTTGGATATTCGGCATAAGTAAGATGTCTACCTTATGGGAATTTTTTATTTGCATCCATCCAACTCTCAAAAATTGATTGTCTAAACTCCTCCCTTGTCTTTACTTCAGATATTGATGCAGTATCATGAAAAACAACGGTCTTTTCATTGGGTAAGTGAAAAGGCAATCTCATCACAGGGGGGTTTCTGTAATGAATTTCAAATCCAAATATTCTCCAAGCAGCTTCACATGCGGATACATACCTATCATAAATAAAGAATTATGTTAAATGGAGTCTAGTAAAAAAAATAATACATGCACAGTGATTCAAAAGCTAATGGAGATTAATTTCAGTACCTGCAATCATAAAACATTTTAATTTCATCATCTGAATGATGTATAGCAGCAGTAACTCTATCATTTCCTTTATGAATGTATTTAAAAAGATATTTAATAGCACTGGTCTGACAGGTATATTCCACATTAATATGAGCTTGGTACTTTAAAAGGAGTTTTGCATTATAAGGCACAACAAAACGATTATCAAGTTCAACACCATTTTTCTTCGCAACCCTCCCATTATCTCTTCTCTATAATGAGGGAATCCGTCATCATCAATAGTCGTACGGGAACAAAAACCCTTCGGAAATTTCTTTGTACACTTTCCCTCCTTCATGCAAGGTGGCTTGTAATTGTTAGCACCACAGGGACCATGCATCATGTAACTGGTGACAGCAAGAAAGAGAGAAGGATGGGTTTCCTTGTTGGAATCTCTGCTGAAATCAATCTATCAATATCAAGTCCACTATTGGGCTTGTTAGAAGGGTGCAAGAACAACAAAATATGAGCATGAGGGAGTCCACGTTTTTGAAATTCAATTGTACAAACATCTGTTACAGTTCAATAAACGAACAACGGCCGGATTAGAAGACAATAATACATATAGAGCATTTGTGGGTTCCAGTAAAGTTGTAAAAATTGATTTTGCCCATATACTTACATGCGTTAACTCTGCCAAGAACATGTTCTTTTCTTAAATCATGGAGCAATTGGTCTAATTTGAACTTGAAGACTCTGCAAAGAATATCAGGTCGATCTTCAGCGAAGTTGATATCAAAATATTAAAAAATTAAAAAATATTAAAATATTAAAAAATAAATATTAAGGCCTTGGTACACTAGCAATACGTACTAGTCAAGGCAGACTTAAAAAAAAATGAACCGAAGGC
>JAVKPL010002085.1:0-17964 GCA_032173675.1 Gastrolobium villosum
AACCATTGCATACATCAAGCTTCCGACGGCGGATTGATATGGGACCTTCAGCATCCCATCTTTGTCTTCATCAGATCTCGGACATTGCTTTTGGTTCAGCTTTATGTGTTCGGCTAGGGGGGTGCTCACTGTTTTGGCTTTGTCCATGCTGAATCTCTTCAATATCTTCTCAATTTACTTCTCTTGACTTAGCCACAGTAGCTTCTTTTGTCTATCTCGGATAATCTTGATTCCGAGTATCTGCTTTGCAGGGCCGAGGTCCTTCATTGCGAAGGACGAGCTTAACGCCTTCTTCAGGGCGGCTATCCTCGATTTGTCTTTCCCTACCATAAGCATGTCGTCAACATATAACAACAATATCAAAAAATCTTCAGCCTCATAACTCTTCACAAATACGCAGTGGTCAGCTTCTGTCTTCTCAAACTTGTGATCAGTCATGAATGATTCAAATTTCTTGTACTACTGCCGAGGTGCTTGCTTCAAGCCGTAGAGGCTCTTCTTCAATCGACATACCAAGTCTGCTTGGTCTGGAGCTTGGAACCCCTCAGGTTGTTCCATATAAATCTCTTCTTCTAAATCACCATGAAGGAATGCCGTCTTCACGTCCATTTGCTCTACCTCGAGGTCCATCGAAGCTGCCATAGCTAACACAGTTCGGACCGAGGTCATTTTCACCACAGGAGATAAAATCTCCTCAAAGTCTACTCCTTTCTTCTGATTGCAGCCTTTCACCACAATCCGGGCTTTGTATCTTCATTTAAAATTTTGCTAGCATAGTATATAACATGTAACAATTTATTCTTCCGTTGGCCAAGGACAGCACCTATTGCATAGGCACTAGCATCACACATGAGCTCAAAAGGTAAATTCCAGTCAGGAGCTACTAGAATGGGAGCTGTAGTGAGCTTTTCTTTCAACAGATTAAAAGCTTCAAGGCATGCATCATTAAATTGAAACTCAGAATCTTTTTCTAAAAGTTGGCTTAAAGGTTTAGCAATTTTAGAAAAATCTTTTATGAATCTCCTATAAAACCCAGCATGTCCTAGAAAACTCCTAATACCAGTCACATTATTAGGAGGAGGCAATTTCTCAATTAACATCAATTTGGCCTCATCTACCTCAATCCCTTTTTTAGATATTTTATGTCCTAGGACAATTCCCTCCTGTACCATAAAATGACATTTCTCCCAGTTAAGTACAAGATTTGTGTTTTGGCATCTTTTTAACACATGAGTTAAATTTAACAAGCATACATCAAAACAAGAGCCAAAAACAGAGAAATCATCCATAAATACCTCAAGGATTTTCTCCACCATATCAGAAAAAATGGAGAGCATGCACCTTTGAAATGTGGCAGGTGCATTACATAGACCGAATGGCATCCGTCTATAAGCAAAGACTCCAAAAGGGCAAGTGAAAGCTGTTTTCTCTTGGTCTTCTGGTGCTACTGGGATTTGGTTGTACCCAGAATATCCGTCCAAGAAACAATAGTAGTTGTAACCTGCCAATCTTTCCAACATTTGATCAACAAAAGGAAGTGGAAAGTGATCTTTCCTTGTTGCAGCATTTAACCTTCGGTAGTCCACACACATTCTCCAACCAGTAATAGTTCTAGTTGGAATAAGTTCATTTTTCTCATTATGAACTACGGTGATACCTCCCTTTTTCGGAACAGTCTGCACTGGGCTTACCCAAGCAGTATCCGAAATTGGGTAAACCATACCAGCATCAAGAAGCTTTACAACTTCTTTCCTCACAACCTCTTTCATTGTTGGATTGAGTCTTCTTTGCGGTTGCCTTACTGGTCGGATTTCATCCTCCACTAGAATTTTATGTGTACAGAATGAGGGATTAATACCCTTCAAATCAGAAATTGACCACCCTATGGCAGTCTTGTGCTCTTTCAACACTTGAATCAGTCTTGTTTCTTGTTCAGAAGACAACCCTTTGCTAATGATAACAGGGTAAGTCTCTTCTTCCCCCAAGAAGATATACTTGAGAGTTTCCGGAAGTTCCTTCAACTCAACCTTTGGGGCACCATCTTCCTTGTCAGAATCTTTCTTTTCAAGGATTTCAAATAACTCATTTTTCTCTTCCTTGAAAAGAATCATTTCCTGCCCCACAGGTGGTTCAGTAGATTGTTGACTAGAAGATACTTCTTCTTCCACCACTTGCTCAATGATATCAAGTCGGAAACAATCGCCCTTATCAGAAGATTGTTTCATGGAGTCAAAGACATTGATGGTGATGGTCTCATCATTCATCCTTAACTCTAACCTGCCATTTTCCACATCAATCATGGCTCGAGCAGTGGCCAAGAAAGGTCTTCCCAATAATAAGGGCATTTCAGTACCCTCTTCCATGTCTAATACCACAAAATCAGCTGGGAAAATGAACTTATCCACTTTAACAAGAACATCTTCAATAACACCACTTGGTCTCCTCAAAGATCTATCGGCAAGTTGCAAAGAAACCATAGTGGGTTTTAACTCAGTAATTCCCAGAGATTTGCAAACTGATAAAGGCATCAGGTTAATACTTGCCCCAAGATCACATAATGCTCTGCCAACATCAGTGTTACCAATAGCAATTTGAATATTGAAGCTTCCTGGATCACTTAGTTTGGGTGGAAACTTCTTTTGTATGATAGCACTACACTCTTCAGTGAGTGTCACTGTCTGGCACTCTTGCAGCTTATGTTTTCTTGACAACAAATCTTTCATGAACTTGGCATAGTTGGGCATGTTAGACAAAGCTTCAGCAAATGGTATGTTCACATGTAATTTCTTGAAAATATCAAGAAATCTTGAATATTGCTGCTTTTGAACATCTTTCTTGAATCGTTCTGGATAAGGTGCCATAGCCCTAACATATTCAGGATTCAGTTCAAATTTCTTGTTGTCAGCAGCAATAATTTGTGGCTCTTCTTCTTCATTTTTTTTAACATGTCCTTCAGTTTCAGAAGGAATCACCACTTCTTCTGGCTCTTTGGCATTTTCATCGGCCTCCACATTTGTGATTGGCTTTGGTTGAGTGACCTCCTTAGGCTTTGTTGGAGGAGTCAACACCTTACCACTTCTAGTAGTTATTGCCAAACAATCATCCTTCGGATTAGTGACTGTATTACTAGGAAATGTACCTGGAGTTCTTTCAGCCACCTGTTTCGCTATCTGGCCAATTTGGTTCTCCAAATTTTTGATAGAAGCTTGTGTATTCCTAGTGTTTGCTCGAGTCTCCTCCATAAAAGCATTTGAATGTTGGGCCATTTGTCCCACTAGCTTTTCTAAATCAGAAGGTTCCTTTGGTTGAACTGGTGGTGGTTGCAAATAATTATTGGATTTGAAATCAAGACCAGTACCTTGCACCTTCCGCTGGAAATTATTGTTTCCTGGATGAAAATTCTGATTTCTTGAAATATTATGTGGTTGGGGTCGCTGGTCATACCACACACCATTTACTTGCACCTGTTGAGGAGGATCATCAGATAATAATGTTGGACATTCATTAGACTCATGATCATCCTTGCAATATTCACAAACAACTGCAGCAGCTTGAGCTTGTACATTAGAAAACTGCATCTTATCTACCCTTGAGGTTAGATTTGCTAATTGTTGTGATAACAATTTATTCTCAGCCAGGACTGCATCATTATTATCTAGGTGCAAAATTCCCTTCTTAGGCTTGGCTGTCAAACCTTCATTTTCGTTGGCAGCCATTCTTTCAATTAACTCAAGAGTCTCATTTGCTCTCAAGGATTTGATGCTGCCACCTGCTGCACCATTCAATACCATCCGCACTTCAGGTTTACACCCATTGAAAAAAATTCTGACTTGATCACCATTAGTCATAGGGTAATGAGGACATCTCCTCATCAGATCCTTGAAGCGGTTCCATGCTGCACATATAGTTTCACCCTCAGCCTGAGTGAAATTGGTGATATCATTCACCATCTGGTTAAACCTCTCCATTGAAAAGAACTCAGCAAAGAATTTATTGGAAAGACTCTCCCATGATGGAATACTTCTTGCTGGTTGCCTTTCCAACCAATTCAAAGCTTTCCCCTTTAAAGCAAAGGGAAATAGTCTCAGCCTGACTGCATCATTAGACACCTGGGGGTGTTTAGTGGAGTCACAGATCATCAGAAATCTGTCAATGAACCTGTGAGGGTCCTCATCAGCCTCTCCACCAAACTGAGCTCGCTCTACCAGTTGAATATTGGCAGATTTGAGCTCCCAATTATTGCCCGCTTCTGGATGAATAATGCTTGAATTAGGTCTGTTGAATGCTGGTGTGAGGATTGTATCTATGAGTGGATTGTCCACTTCATCATTGTGCCCAGCCATTGTTTTTGCTTCTTCGAACAGAATTCCCAACTCGTTGAATGCAAGCTTTTTCCGAGCAAGTTTTCTGTTCCTCTTTTCTGCTCTTGTGATCTCCAAATTAAGTGGAAATTCTGGGAGAGTACCTCGCATACAACTTCAGAAAAGAGATCAGTAGCACTGTTCAAATAAATAAAAAAAATTAAACAAATAATTGAAGAAAATATTCACAAATATTCACAAATCCAATCTTAAAAATTAAGATTATATGATATCAGAAACGCCAATCCCCGGCAACGACGCCAAAAACTTGATGCACTCCGGCAAGTATACCGATCGCACAAGTAATAAAGTGATAAATACAGTTCGTCTCCACAGGGATTAGATCTAATATCAAGTAAAAATTTTCTTAAAGAATGGAAGTTTTCAAATAGGGTTTGTGTGACAAATATTGTCAAATTGAGTGAAATTAAAAATAAAGACTTGTTTTTGTGTTTTTTGAATTGAAAAAGAAAACAATACAATTGAAAATTGATTTTTAGAAAAATATGAGAAAAGTATTGTAGCCAGGGTTCATTCACCAAATGATCCCCGCTTTTTACTCCGGATTGATTTATAAAAATCATTTATATAATCACTCAGATAAATTATCATCTAAAAGATTTAATAGTTAACCCTCAATTCCTTGCAGGGTTAACCCTTTAATCCCATGAGAAACCCCAATTCCTTGCAATGTTTCTCATGGGATCAAGCAATGGGCGTGATAATTTAAGCATCTGCAATCGTATACACGTCTATTCCTAGCACGCATACAGATTGTTATCTTACCCCCTTTCGAGATCAAAACCCCAATATTCCTATCTAGGATTTTGATCCTCAGAATATCCCCAACTATCAGATTGATCAATTCTAACAAAGGGAATATAAAATTCGCACAGAGTAAAGATAAAGATAATTATATAAATTAAAAATCACAAATCAATCCTTCATGTCAAGGGTTCACATATGGATCGTGACCCTGACTACAATAAAAATGATCTAGCCGATCAACATCATGATCGCTGATCTAAAATTCAACATAAAATTAAAACAAAAGATAAAGAAATACTAGATGTAGATGAAGAACGAAGAACATCCAATGCCCTTCTCCTCCAATCTTCAGATCTGTCTCTTAACCTGTATCTGTGTTTTTCCTTTTTTCAGATCTGCCAAGTCTGTGTATGTCTGCTGACCTAATTGCATAAAAGGTCCTTTTATATTGATTTCTTATCGTTCCAAAAATGCCCCTCAGAAAACACGGAGATCCATCCCGCAAACCGGCGATGGTTGGCACCGAATTGGCGCACGTTTGCGCCACTCCAAATCTTGGCGCTGGGTGGCGCCACTTTGTCACACAAATGGCGCTAGTTAGCGCCACTTTCACTATTCATTGGCGCTAACTAGCGCCAACTTCCTTCACTTTTAGGCGCTAGCTAGCGCCAGTGCACTGAGTTGCGGCGCTAGCTTGCGCCATTTCCTTTGTAAATTGGCCCTCCCTTGCGCCAACCTTCTGTGATATTGCGCTGAGGAGCGCCAGTTTCTTCATGAGTGGGCGCTAAGTTGCGCCAAGGTTCTGTCTTGCTGCGCTGAGGAGCGCCACTTTGTTGCTACCTCGCGCCACTTTGATGTCCTCGCTGCAAAGTTCGTAATCAGGTGCGGTTTTGTGCCAGTTTGGTGCTGACCCGCGCCATGCTTAGAACTCATAGTGTGCTATAACCGTGGAAAATTGCATTAACAGGTTTTTTTGTAATTCTTCATTTATTTTCCCTGTAAAAATACAATTAAAAGGTGAATATTATTGACATTCAAAGAATCAATATAATTAGCCAATATGTATTTAATTTGCTCTCTTATGACTCAATTCTTGTCAATTTTATCACAGAAAAATCACACTTGCCAGAGGCACATCATACACGCACATAAAAGTATATGCGCCTATGTGATGCCATGTGAAAAGTGTAACAACCCATTGTACACCGGTATTGTTAACATTAATTATGATATTAAGTGCAGTTACAATCACAGTAATTCATTTATAAAAACACGAATAAACTTTTTCCGATTATTACACGAGCATTTAAAACCATAAAAAGCATAATAATTAAAAGCTGTGACCATAACTGTAAACTCTTGCGGAATACTTATCTAAACTATTTTTATAACGTACTTTATAACACCTCACAATTCTAAATTAAGTATTAAAACACTAAGTGAGCAATTAAGTGAAGAACTAGTGAAAATCATGAAGATTAGGCCAAAATACAAAGAAAGGGAAAAACGGTAATTAGCCAACACGCAACCCTAGGAAGATAAAAATTTAGTAGAAGGTCTTAGGTGGTAAAAATAACCCTGTAAATGGATTCAGAACGAAAAATTGAGTGGATGGGCAAGTTTCAGAAAAATCAGTGAATAGTGTTTTTCGCGGGTAAAAATACCGCGGTACGATTGCACCGTAAAACGTGCCAGTCGAGTTTTGAGCTCTAGGTTTCAAATATGGATTATAAATGGTTTATAGAGTTAGGAAATATGATTTTTGATAAATTTTGATGGAATTAAGTTAGTTTGGGGAAGCGTGCCAATGGCGCGCGCAATAGCTTAAAATAGTGTTTTCTCCGAATGACCGGAAAACTCCGGATTCATCTGATCGAGTATAATTAAAGGACATTAGTTAATGTTAAAATTGGAGTTTCTAAATAAGTTTTGAATTTTTGGACGTTTAGTGAAAGTCGGATGAATTTTAAATCGCGTGGGACCCACCCCACTTAAAAGTCACTTAAGTCCACCACACCTTGTCACTATTCATCATCCTCTCATCTTCTTCTCTCTCTCCCATGCGCACAACAGCCCCATTTTTTCCCTTCTTCATGCAAATCTTCTTTTAACCATAACTCACTCAAATCTTAACAAAATACAACAAAGTTTGTCTTGAATCTTGATGGAAAACACCTCCTAAATACATTGGTACCACTTTTGAGCCTTGAATCCGTTTGTGTGAGGAGATCTGGGCCAATTATAACAACGATTTTGGGGAGAAATTTTGTGTTCTTGGAGCTTCCAAGTGCTCTAATGGTGGAGTATAGTTAGGAGGAGTCTTGTACCTACCATTTGGGTGAGTGTTCTTTCATTTTAATTGGTTGAATGTGATGATTTGATTTTGAGGCCTAAACCTTGCATGGTTGATGTGTGATGTTAGAGATCTCAATTGGAAAATGTGTATTAGATGATAATGCCTTAGAATGATGTATTAAAGCTAGAAATGCCATGAAAATTTTAAGTGAAAAATATGATTTTTTAACTTAGTGAAATTTTGAGTACATCACTTTGAAATTTGAAATTTAGTTGGGCTTTGATTGGTGAGTTGTTGAATGAGTGTAGGTTGATAATATGAGATTGTATGAGATGTGGAATGGTTGAAAATTGAAAGAAAATCCTTTGGGATTCCATAGGGCATGATTCGGCCATATTGAGAAAAATGAGGAATTGTGTTGGAAAAATAATTGGGATGATGTTTTGTGTAATTAAATGGTAATTAGATGGGTTGTGTGGTGGTTGGAAGGTTGGAAAACCTATAGACAAAAAATTAAGTGTTAAGTGTTGAATTGACATAGAGTGGATTATTAAGCAAAACAATGAATAAAAGACGTAAAATGGCGAAACGGCACTTGAGTTGGCCTCTTGGCAACCTAAGGATGAGTAATAAAATAAGAAAGAAAATTTAGAAAAATAAATCTCAAATTAACACTACTATGGTCGAACCATCAAGGAGGATGGGGAGGATTTCGTGCTTTTCGCGTTTTGATGAAAACTGACATATACTGATGGCTGTATATGTTTGCATAGGTTGCCATACGTCGACTTGAACCCTGAACAGTGAATCAGTGGATTGCCCTTGGTCCTGGACCAAGTGGATTGAGGTAAGCGATTGAACCAATGCATGTTTAATTGTGAATTAGCATGTATTGTTTGAGTTTTAAGTGATTGGGAATGTCCTCTGTGTAGGCATTCTGTTGTGTACCAAGTTTGAGGAATAAGCTGCTGTGGAGCTAAGTGGAATAATATATAAGGTAACCTCTTGATACTGGGGCTTGTTCCCCTTATGTGTTCCACCACACCCGTTGAGGGTGATGGTAGGAAATGTGTATGAGTAGTTGATATGCGATCAGCATATAAGAAATTACAAGACGAAAAGAAGTAGAAAATGACTCAATCAATGCAAGAAAGGCAGAAAAACTGTTAAAAGTATCCAAAGTCTGAATATCAGGAAAGATGCAGTAAAAGAAGTTAAAAAGGACAAAGAAGAGCTAAAATCCCACGCTGTCAGCGTGGGTATGGCGCTCACAGCGTGGGAAGCAAGAATTTGGCAGAAGCTCCCGCGTTGAGAGCGTGAGATCCGCGCTATCAGCGCGGGAGAGCAAAAACAGGTAGAACCTCCCACGCTCACAGCGCGGGAGTGGCGCTGTCAGCGTGGGAGGCGCGAAAGATGAAGTTCAAAATTTGGAGAATTAGGTCAAGGTCTCTTATAAATAGAGACTCAACCTTGAAAGGAGAGAACACACACAAAAGACCCAAAATAGGCAGATCCGGCTGGAGAAGGAAGGCGTTCTTCGTGTTCGTCGTCCCGTTCTTGTACTTTTCTTCTATTTTATTTTCAGTTCATTTTGAATTCAGATCAGCGATCATGATGTTGATTGGCTAGATCTATTTTTTGTAGTCAGGGCTATGATCCCTTTGTGAACAATTGGTACAAGGATTGAATCACTATATGTGTTGATTTTAATATACTTCATCTTTATCTTGTGCGTATTGATATTATTTCTGTTAGATCTGATCAACCTAATAGGGGATGATATTCTGGGGATTAGGGTTCGCAATAGGAATATTGGAATACTGATTCTGAAAGGAGATAAATATGACGCTTCATGCATGTTCTATGAATAGACTTGTATGAATTGCAGTCGTAGGATTTATCTACATAATGCTTATTTTCATGCGGGATTACTAAGGGATTAGGGTTCCAATTGAAGTAAAGGGTTAGATCACCAAGGGATTGGGATCTAACTAATTATTTCCAAAGATGATTGTAACATCCCGCATAATTAGGAGTGAGTATATGAATATATTTATTTTAAGAATTCAAACTCTAGTTAAAAAGGGATGGAGTTAATTTAATCATAACATATAAAGGCTTTAGTTTAAACCTAAATTACAATTAGAAGGTATGTGAAATATGAAGTAGTAGGCTGTACGTACATAAAATAGGTGAGTCTTTTGGACATCTCTCTTTGGGCCCTTTCCATTAGAAGGGCGCTGGCCCACTTGTCCTTGAGTGGGACTTGAGTCCAAGCCATGATGCTTTAGTATTATCTCTTCTTTATTCAAGTGAAATCTACAAGGTTATTCTTTAGTGGCCACCTGTCTATTCTTATACTTCCTTGGGTGCGCTAGGTGTAGGAGGAAGGAAAAGGAAAAATTGCAATTACTTGTAATAGTAGCCAAAGCAATCAGCCTTGTTATCTCATGCAGCCAATGAAATGAAAGCAATCCCCTTGCATGTGATTCCTTTGGTCATTGGAAGCCCTCATCACTCTAACGCCTAATAAGGGCAAGAGCTATCCTATCCTTTTGTCTTTTCCATATTGTACCTTTAGATCAGAATTTGGGTCAACACCATTCATCCTAGGCGCACATTGAAAGAAAAACAAGCTGATCCCATCTCTCTAATTACTTGAATCAAACTCTCAGCCTCACTTCCTCTCTAGGTCGAACACCACTTAGAGGAAGACCTCAAATAAAAATCTTGCATCTACTTCCCCATCTTAATTTTCATAAACCGTGAGTTCCATTCCGCTACTTGTTCATTCTGCAACAGCCGTAGCCATCATAAGAGTCCAAGGAGATTAACGTAATAGGACTTGAGTTCACTGGCTATTCTTCCTTCCCTTTGTGCGCACCGTCAACTTCAAGTAGGAGAGGTAGGGTATTTTGTTTGCTGCCTTCTTGTTCCCTTCTCTTTGGAGCGATTTCTGAATGAACTTCCCCTTTTGTTGAAACATGATTCGGTTTGTTGGAGTCACACCACCTTTGCATGCAACTGGTTTCAACTTCTTGGAAAAGTGGAGAGTGAGGTACTGCCCTCCACACGCATAGATAACCCTTGGATGCAGCCTAGAAGGTAATTGGAGTTCCAAGTCTTCTTTCTCCTTTCTGTTTCGATTCTCACCTGTTTGTAAGAGAGAGATATGTATTTTTTCATGATGATTTTACCCTTTCCTCCTTGTCCGGTTCAGCCACTGCATGTGTACAATGAAAATGCATTTTCTGTTTTCTTGCTCAAACCCTCCTTTTCACCGTCCTGTTTTGGTATGCATAGACATTCTAGGAAGAAAGTTTCTTTATGTTTTGTCATTTTCCCTTGACTCTGCTCATGCGTATAACATTGGACATGATGCCTGCTAGCATAAAATCTGATTGGTGAGCATGGAAATAGCTTTCGCTAATTTTATGGGATTGTTTCTTTGAACTAATTCATGAACCTAATTACATGTGGTAATAATTATTTAGGCAGAATCTTAAAGACCCGTAGCGCACCTAGTCTTGAAAGAAAGGATATGTTAAATAAAAAAAAGCACACTAGTTATTGGTTTGAAAACTGTGAATACATATAACTGAATTGCAAGCATAAGAATTAATAGTCATAATACTAGTTAGGAATTGGCAGAATTCCTAAGTCTCATTAATGCCCACTAAACCATGTAGGACATACCCTGTGCAATGATAAATTGTAAGCACCTAGCTTAATGGAAACTGAACCGGTGTGCATTAGGAGTGGTGGATTGTGTCTCTCGTGTAAATGGGAATGGGAAGCACGCATTCAGGACTAGGAACCAAGTCCGTTTATAAGGAAAATTCTGAGTACTTCACTTGCTACCTTTTTGGCAGTATGAACTCTATGTTAGAAAAACTAAATTAGGATAAAAATCGTGAAACCATATTGAGTCAGCCCTTGCATGTGTTTATAGATTTGTAGACAGCATGTAAAGGTCCAATAACACACCCTTGAGCTTGAGATAAAAGGTCATGATGATAAATGAATCTTATGCACCTAGTTACTAGCCTAAAACTGAACCTGCTTGTATAGGTTCCCTTGGAAGTTTTGTCACTTGTTAACGAATGTTAGGATAAAATGTAGGCAGAAAAATAATAAACAATTAGAAGCATTAAATCCGGTTGGCACCAAACTGTGTATGTACCATAGCATGTGTAGACAGCTTGGATTATGCCCCTTTAATGACCCCTAAACCGTATAGGTAATGTATATACATGATAAATTAGTGGCCTCTAGTGGATGGTCATAAAAACCAGGGTACATGTATAAGGAATTTAAAGTTACGATACCTAATTAACAATGGGAGAAAAATTAAAGCAATCAAGGAAGGAATTAATTTAGTATATGAAGCTTGGCATTTTAGTTAAAACTTTAAGATTTGGCAGCGTGGAAAGTACATTTGATGTATAGTAAATAATAAAATGCAGTTTTGAATTGGTAATTGATTAATTAGGTGCAAAGACCCCTAACCTCGGGAAACTCTATGTGATGTATATGGTGCCATGAAATAAATTCTGATTGGATATGTATATATATCTATTTGATTAGGTGCACAAGATCCTAGCTCATTGGACTGCTTGATTGATATTTGGCTGTCTGATTGGTGATGTTTTGATAAAAGAATGTTAAAGACTTGAGGTATGTGTTAGGCGATATTACCTTCTGTGACTGCTAGCTGGTGCATGGATTGTGAACGTTGCTCTCATGTTCGGATTTTTGGATATGTTACTTGGATTCTGCTCTTGGACTTGAAATGCTATATATTCTGTTTTAATTATTCCGCAGCATCTTGATATTGAATCCATAAGCTATATGAGATCTTGATTATTATCTAGTCATGCATACACCTTCATTATTTATAATTGTGTGTCTGTGTGTGATCCATGACATAGCATGCATGCATAATTTTCATGTTGACTTCTGAAAATAAGTATGAAAAGTATGCTTACGTTTGAGCACGCATCATGTAGGCATCCCTCAGTACCAGGGTCTTGGGATAGCTGGCTTTAGTCCGCATAGGTCGCAGTTGGAACCCTCTTGAGGAGCCACTAAGGGAACTCCACTGTGCTTGTTAGTACGTGCACCGTAGTGCTATGAACGTACTCTTGGCGTTATATACGCATCTTGACTAGTAATCTTGGCGTTATATACGCAATATAATAATGCTTAGTATCTGTCGAAATTATCTTGATGATGCGGCTGTTTTGTAATTCTGTATCTAGTTAGCATTGTTGCATTACTGGTTTTGTTGCCACACTACTGGGATTTTTCTCACCCCTTTGGGGCTGCAATTTTTATAAATTGCAGGAGGACCTAGAAGCATTTGAGGAAGTGTTTGATGACATGGTTACATGACAATTCTGTTAAGTTATGCTGTGGACAACCTTCTTGTTTGCTCGCTGTCTCTGTTGAGTGTAGTTTGAATATTTGACCTTGATGTAGTTTCTTAAAGAATGGAGTGCCATGATGTATGTTCTGTTTTGAAAAGAAGTGTATCATGACTTATATGTTTCTGGTATTTAGTTTGCGAAAATAATTGCCTTAGTATTTAAATTCGGATTTTTGAACTGTTTTTGCAAGCACTTTACGAGTTGTCGTTCTGGGGCTATAGACCTCCGAATGAGACATAATTTATATGTATGTAAAGCCCCAGTTGTGTACTTTCAGATTATATAAATTGTACAAACAAATTCTGAAAACCCGATTTATTATGATTTTTACAAGCCAGGAGGTTTTTGAAAAAATGCTACGAATTTTTGAGTACCTTGCGAGATCTGTTTCGTGGGGCTATTCACCTCCGATTCGCTTATATTTTATATGTAAGCGTAGCCCCGGATGTCTAGTTTTCTTGCATCAAAGAATATTTTTTTTAAGCTATGGATTTCGAATTTACATTATTTTTGCAAGACAGGCTATTTTCAGGAAAATCAGAGTTGCGCAGCGAAAGCCTTTTAAAAAATTTAATTGCTGTTTTTATTTTTTCAAAGTCAGTTTTCTAGGCAAGCTTTTCTACTTGGTCATATGAAAAAGTTTTTACTGAACAAGAATTTTACTCGATAACTCTTTTTGACTCTAATCCGCTTAGCAGACAACTCCTTTGGATGCATACAGGGGATGGTGTCACACTAAATGGTATCAGAGCAATTTCGATTCGAGGTGTTTGTGTGTAATTGCTGTATTGGTTGCTGTTTGCATATGATTTTTTAATCATTGCTGTTGAATTTAGCTGTTAAACTGTTTATTGGTTGCTGACTGTTAGGATTAAATTACTAGATTGTTTGAATCATGATTGGCACGTGCTGAATTGTTCTGTTAAATTGTGAGAGTTATATAATTGAATTATTAGAATTATACTGAGATGTACTGAAATCCTCTTGTGGTATTGTTTACTCACAGCCGTTGAAATTAACTTGCTTGGAGCAGATTGACTTTGATGACTGTATGATGTAGTGCTTGGTTATCTGATGTATTAGGCTGTATTGTAAGGATTTGTTTGCTGTTGACTTGATGTGTAGAGGTCAGTTTATGTAGTGATAAGTGTGATCTAAATAAATAATTGAATTTGATATGTTAAATTGGATTGATCTGTCTTGTAGTTGATTTTATAGATGTGGTTTGAGTAGTTGAGTACTATGTAGAGTTTTATTTTATGCCTTGTTCCATTGTGATGTTTATGTTATGTATTGAAATATTTGACTTGAATAGTTGCAGACACTGAATTATGCAAGAGTTGTTTGATTGTGTTATGTTGCAGTTGGATTGAGCTGATTGAATGGTATAATGTTGTAAGTGATTGTTTGAGATTCTGTCCTGAAGTGGGAACCGTGCCTCATTCTTGAGACTACTGTCGTGTATGTCATGCACTGAGTAGGATCCGCTCGTTACTTGGCATGGCGAAAGTAGAATTAGTATTTATGAGACACGAAAACCTCCTCAAGAGAGAAGTCTGATGTGTAGTAGGTTGTAATTGAATAATGCCTGGAGGAAGAATAAATAACGAAGTATGGAATTTTTCGATTCCCAGTGTGTGATGAGGTGATACTCCAGCTGTAACGGGGAATGGGTCTGGCCAACACATTCTCCGGTAACACGGTAGTATCAAACTGTCAAACACCGAGAATCAATTAATGAAAAAGTTTTGTTTGGTGGTTTTGGTACTTATGCTTGAAATTATGTGAGAATCTAATCTAGGGAATGACTTGAATAATCGGAACAAGCAAACTAAAATTGTAGAACCATATGAGTGGACGTAGTAATGAATTGATGTTTAAGTTGTATTAGAAGTGAGTAATCTTTGTTTGATAAATTAAATACATGAAAACTTTATCTTAGTATTGGCTTGTCAGGAAAAAATTTAATGAGGAGTCTTCGGTTTAATAGGTTGAAATTATGAAAATATATTATTAGCTTTGGGTATCAGTTTGTCAGGTGTAACAATTGAAAAGAAGTATTTGAAATTGAATTGTGATAATATATCAGACCTTGAGTTTATGAATTGTCTTAACCGTCTAGAATGTGAACTCTATAGTAGTAATGCTTAGTTAAAATCGGTTGGGGTGCTGTACTCAAGAAATTATAGGTGTTTTATGATCTGGATGTGTATGTTCTATTATAATTTAATTGATACAGGAGACTCTTTTATTTTTGTGAATCTGGTTGGGTTAGCTGTTCTGTTTGAGCATTTGATTTTTGTGAATTTTATTTTATGTTGAAATCTGGAATTAAAGTGTGGTTTTGTGCATTTGAATTATGAAAGCATAGTTTATGTGATGGATTATGATTGGTAGCTATTTTTAAATTGTAATGTGTGTAATGATTGGAAGGTTCATATGATAGTTAATGGATCCTCTGATCTGTGGAGTCAATTACATCCGAGGTACCTAGGACAACGGAAAGCTCGAGGAAGTTTCCTCATATGGGTGTTTTGACGAGCTGTATGAGAGGTACCACCTTACGTGATATGTACGAAGAGCATGCTAGAATTAATTAGCTGCATACATGACTGCTTGGTACCCTAGTTTGTTGAGTACGTCGTAAAGGATAGAGTTGGTTACATTTGACTTTAGGAAAATATTAGACCGTAGCTACAGAATAAACGAACAAGCTTAACATCTCTTGTACTCTTGGCAATTAGAAGTTAGTACCTTGGAATCTCAGTATCCTCACTCGTGTCCTTAATTCAGCTTTACAGATAGAATTTAATTAGGGGTGTCTCCTAATCCTAAGCTTTATACAAAAGCAGTACTCATTAATGTAATTTTGTTTCCGCAAGATAGTAGCAAATAGTGCGCTGTTAACTTAATTGATGCTGTTAAAATTTTTATACCTCAATAGTGATGGACTAAGATCTCTAGAAAATAAAAACATTTGCTGAACTTTTGTCTGTGATGAACCTTTGTGAATTTGCAAAGACCCTTCTACATTATAAAATTGGAATCTGATGTGTCCTGTTATACTTACTTAATTTTCTGTAGACTTGTGAAATGTTTATTGAATTGAAATTTCTTTATATGTAAGGATTAAGTAGGAAGTAGGCGAAATTATAATATGTAACATGTAAACTGCATAGATAAAATGAGTGTAGTGAAGGTCACAGTTAATTAGTTTTCTGTCTGTACAAGTAATAGGCAGGTATATCCGATTGTTTTAAAATTTGTCTAATTTAGTATTGTAAAACTTTGTTGTGTGATCAATTGTGAGGCGACCTGGTGAACTGAATTGTTGACTTTCCACTTAGCATGCATAAAATTCTAGGGTCATCTTGTAGGTAACTACATTCATTTTCAGTAGAGTAAGTATTGCAGGGGAATAAATAAGAGAATGACGTGTTGTTGATGTGGACACTCATAATAAACAAGAAACATAAATAATAACCTTAAAAGATAATCACAATTGTATGCGTGCATGGGACCGAGTTCGCATCTTGTTTGAGCACTAGAATAGGTTCCTTTGGGGCACTAAAGGAGATCATGAAAGTAGAAGACATAGGTGGCTGTTCTTGTTTCCATTAACCATCAAACATAGAATTCATATAGTGCAGAATTATTGTGCAATTAGATCTGTTTAATTGCTTCCTAAGTATGCACCAAAACCCCGAGCTTCTTTACAAGTTATTGATAGATGGAGTTTCTTGGTCAGTCTTACTTCATCTCTGTGGCCGTGTAGTCTTTAACCTTGTTTAAATAGAAACCAAGAAAAAAAATTGTTTGTTAAGAATAAGCTTAGGAAAGTCTCTATTTCCTTTCGTGCAAGTAAGATTTTGATATATATTATCTGATGAATTTGTGAAGTACGATTTATTTATAATACTCTGAATTGATTGATGGCTTTGATAGTGGCTTAGCTGTATGTGAGATAATGTCTTGCATGAATGTATGTGTGTTGGCATTCGTCTTTAGTAGTTAGCGGAATTGGTAGGACGAAGTTTGGGGACAAACTTCAAATTTGGTGGGGAGAGTGTAACATCCCGCATAATTAGGAGTGAGTATATGAATATATTTATTTTAAGAATTCAAACTCTAGTTAAAAAGGGATGGAGTTAATTTAATCATAACATATAAAGGCTTTATTTTAAACCTAAATTACAATTAGAAGGTATGTGAAATATGAAGTAGTAGGCTGTACGTACATAAAATAGGTGAGTCTTTTGGACATCTCTCTTTGGGCCCTTTCCATTAGAAGGGCGCTGGCCCACTTGTCCTTGAGTGGGACTTGAGTCCAAGCCATGATGCTTTAGTATTCTCTCTTCTTTATTCAAGTGAAATCTACAAGGTTATTCTTTAGTGGCCACCTGTCCATTCTTATACTTCCTTGGGTGCGCTAGGTGTAGGAGGAAGGAAAAGGAAAATTGCAATTACTTGTAATAGTAGCCAAAGCAATCAGCCTTGTTATCTCATGCAGCCAATGAAATGAAAGCAATCCCCTTGCATGTGATTCCTTTGGTCATTGGAAGCCCTCATCACTCTAACGCCTAATAAGGGCAAGAGCTATCCTATCCTTTTGTCTTTTCCATATTGTACCTTTAGATCATAATTTGGGTCAACACCATTCATCCTAGGCGCACATTGAAAGAAAAACAAGCTGATCCCATCTCTCTAATTACTTGAATCAAACTCTCAGCCTCACTTCCTCTCTAGGTCGAACACCACTTAGAGGAAGACCTTAAATAAAAATCTTGCATCTACTTCCCCATCTTAATTTTCATAAACCGTGAGTTCCATTCCGCTACTTGTTCATTCTGCAACAGCCGTAGCCATCAGAAGAGTCCAAGGAGATTAACGTAATAGGACTTGAGTTCACTGGCTATTCTTCCTTCCCTTTGTGCGCACCGTCAACTTCAAGTAGGAGAGGTAGGGTATTTTGTTTGCTGCCTTCTTGTTCCCTTCTCTTTGGAGCGATTTCTGAATGAACTTCCCCTTTTGTTGAAACATGATTCGGTTTGTTGGAGTCACACCACCTTTGCATGCAACTGGTTTCAACTTCTTGGAAAAGTGGAGAGTG
>JAVKPL010002086.1:0-18156 GCA_032173675.1 Gastrolobium villosum
GAACCTTTTTGTTGTGAGTTGGATGAATTTCCCGTTTGAGGATGTAGATTTTGGGTGGGGAAAACCTGTTTATTTTGGCCCAGGATTTATGGATTCTGAAGGGAAGGCCTTCATTTTCAATAATGCTAATGGTGATGGGGTCATTGTGGCTATTTCTTTGGATTCATCTCACATGGATTCTTTCAAGAAATTGTTTTATGATGATATCGAAGACATGTTTACTCTTTCCAAATTGTGATTCTATATCGGGAAATATTACTCTCCTTTCACATGATATAACTTATCTCATTTTCTGTCACTTCGATTCTCGAACCCAACCTTTTTCTTCTTTTTCTTTTTTAATTTAATGGTGGGACGTACTCATTTTCTCTGTACCACATAAGATAACTATTTTATGTGAAAGGAGATTAATAAAACCCTCGTATATAATCCAGAACTTAAAAATTTTCTTGCATGCACTCGGTTTTCGCACCGAGTTGATTTGATAAGGATCTTGAAATTTGATTAATCAGATCGATAATGTTCAAATGCGTTGATCTAAAATTATGAAAATGATTTCTACTATATGAATATCTTATGGAAATTTTTCTCTTCAATTGTTATTGTTTCACAACAATTTTTTTTTTCTTTTTTTCTTTAAATGTCCCTTTTACTAATTAATAGATGGATTGAATTTAAAAAAAAAATACTATTCTATTGTCACTCCCACACTAATCTAAAATTCTAAGTAACAATTATCATAGTTTTAATTATAAAATCTTATATTATTTTTAACACTCTTTTTTAAGTCAAAAAATAAACCCAAACATCACAATATTAAATAACTAAAAAAATAGAATCAATCTTAATGTAAAACTTTCGGGAATGGATCCTCTCACGTGGAAAAGTGGTTATGTTGTCATGTTATTTGATCACAACTACTCATTTAAAAATTATACATTTTTCTCACTATTATCTCATCATCAATGAGTGGTTATGATCAAATAACATAACCATTTTTCCACTTCATTCCCAAAACTTTTTCAAATCTTACAATATAAGGCCATCACAATATTTAATATTATTTGTCTATTTGATCTTGCCTCACATCCCATGCCTCTTGTATGCACGTGGGGGCATGATGGGAGCACATTTTCCATGAAACGATAAACCTTAAACGTCAGTTGATTATTTGAACCTATCAATTTTTAACACAACTATATTCCAAAAAAGTCAAATTCAAAACCATCGCTCAACCAGTATCGATTTTCCTATGTTGCATATAATCACTTATTTAGTTGTCAGCTAATAAACATCATTTAATATATTTATCATATAATTTAATAGAATTATTTCAAAAGTCATAAATAGTAGAGATGAAATCCTTGTCAAAGAGATACACAACATAGTAGTTACCACTGGGCTATATTGTATTGTTGGTCAAATTACACAATTTAAAATATTTATTATAATTAAATATAAAATATAAATTTATATACATCTATTTGGGTCATGTGATTCAATTAATAATTAATTCATCTAATACTCTATCTGAGTCGATCATCGATTTAGGTTAAATAACATTGCCCAAAACTAATAATTAAACTGAAATAATCCTTTAGCAATTCATCTATATATTTGGTGGAACATATGACATTTTGAATCTATGCTGAACGACGAATTCGCTGCATGTCCGCACGCGTCAGGAAATTAAAAAAATAGAGTCTTGCAGGAATAGGCTCTTAGTTTAACCAATGTGGCCGCGACATTTGGTATTTTAGTAAAATAAAAGAAAGGATTTATACTTCTTATGTCACATAAGATGAAAATTTTTGCAGCACATATATACTTAAGTGGATCCCATTAGAAAAAAATAAATAAAAAAATTAAAAATATTGGCACGTAAAATAATATGAGTTTAACATAAGAAGACTAAATATAAATCTCATAAAAGAATAGATAAATGAAAGTGATAATAGACAAATGAGTGATGGACACATGACATTGACAATGCGCTTCCCAATTTTGCCGTCATTCGGTGCCTTTCATTTGGTACAATTTTGAAATAGAGAATGATAAGGCACTCCAGTTAGGCGCAGTCGAAGAAACAAGTTTGCGGAACTCCACCGAACAAAGTAATGTAAAGTCGTGTAAAGGTTAAAATCTTAAAATTTTAATATTAAAAAAAATAAAGAAGTGTCAGTTATGATTGATACACACAACTTTACTAAAAACACCGAACAACTTAGACTTCTGCCACTACAAGAAATTTTGTTACACTGACATCCAAGAGTAATTCCTAACACGAAAATGTAAGAAATTGTAAAATAGTATTATATGATTTTAGACATCAAAATATTTAGACTTATTTATTGAAGACATAATTCATATGATTTTTGATTTATTGAAGGCTTTCTTACTCTTATTTGCTCTGATGCTCTTAGAAAGTTGGAAAGACTAAGATCTTCCTCTGCAGTTCACATCACTCCCTAATCACAATCGTCGATGGGATAGGTTGTGGAGTGAAGATTTTCCAACACACTATGAATGCAAAGGGGACCTAACCTAATCTCCTTGTCATCATGGGCCTACAGGTTGGGTCTATAGTATCACCCACACTAATGAATTTATAGATATTCAAGCTCAAAGGATCACTTAATTAAATGGACTTTATACTGCACCCTATATGGACCATGACTTAGCCCGTTTTTATAAAAACGTAAAAAACTATAATTGATTGAAGCCCACAATTATACAAAAAATTCTAACATTCTCCAGCTTGGGCAAAATCAATTGTACAGTATTAATTGAAATAAAAAAGTTATTTGAAAATGACTCTCGGGCTAAGGATTAATTGTTATAATGTGGCCATATTTTAAGAAAACACATGATCCAAGGTTCGATATCTGAATATGACTTCATCCAACTAAAATCAAATAACAATGCATCAGGCGGTGATTATATCCTTTACCGATATAAGACCTTCCACACTCATAATGTCATTTGACTCCGTCGACTAGTCATTAGTGTGGAGTGTAGCAAGAAAATAGCATGCAATGTGATCCAATAACAGTCAAACTGCCATTTTCTCTGTCAGTCCTCAAAGTTTTCTCAAATGCCTTAAACCCAGAGAAATTTTATGGTTTATCAAAAAACTATTATACAAACAAATATGGTGTCGACCACGGATCCTGTAGTCCTAACAAGACCATTATGTCTCAAACTCCCATATAGTGTCAACCAGAGACATGATGATTCCAACGACACCGAGTTCTAAAATCATGCCTGAAACTCCAATTTAGTGTCAACCGCAGGCATAGTGATCCTGACAACTCTGAGTTCCAAAATCTTATTATCATGCCTCAAACTCCAATATAGTGTCAACCACAGGTACGGTGGTCCCAACGACACTGAGTTCTAAAATTTCACAATTGTAAGTAGAAATAGATATACTTAAACATATAATAGCAAAAACCAACACAGTACCAATTGCTCACAATGAAAAGTACATGTCAACTAAACACCAGTAGTGTCCTAAATGAAAAAATTGAAAATTCAAACTCCCACTAATCAAGTATATCAAAGTAACCCACAATGCCCATGTTTTCAAAGAACATTTAAACACCATGGGCCTAAGTTCTTTAGTTAGAGGTTCAACTAACAAGAAATCTATTTCAATATGCTTAACAATTATGTCATAAAGAGAATTTCCTCCCACTAACCTCACAATAACTTTAAGATCAGACAAAGTCAATTATATTTCTCCCACCAAAAAAGTGTCCAAGTGTGCTCTCTATGTTCACTATAGGCTAACTTTGATAATGCTTTATCAAGATCGAAATTCATAAGGAAAAGTTTAGATATCATCTGCATTCATCATAAATCATAACTCAATCCAATCAATAATCTATCATGACATTGTTATCATTAATATCAAAAGAATATTTATTATATAAATGCAATTATATTAATTACAAGCAATGAAGTAATTTTAACAAAATAATTAGCATAATATAAACTCTCCTTTGGGTAGGATACATAGTAAATAATTATTTCACATTATTTAAAATTTTATCTCAATACAAATTTCAAAAATGGATACATACAATAACTTCCTTTGGCAAATAATTGCAAACTGTTTTTTATTATTAAAGAACTCTAACAATTCACAAACAACATTCTGAGTAAACATATCCAAATAATATGAAAAATCATATAACATATGTTTCCCAAATTTATATTGCTTTTACTGAACTATAATTTATGCGACAAATTTCAATCCCCAGTATGAATAATTGTATATCTTAGTTCACTAATCAAACTTAAATGACAAAGTACATAAAATTCATGCTAAATTAGGGAGTAAGTACTACCTTTATAATCACCATAAATTATAATAAATTTTCATAAATTAAAATTTAAAAAAAATCATAAATATTTTACAAAATCAAACATGAATAAGAGCTTACAAAATCAAATATGAATGAGAGAAAATAATTCCAAATAAATATTTATGTAAAAAATTAAAATAAATATGTCAAGATATTGATTTCAAAAGGAATCAAACATGTTTTCAAATTTATTTAAAGGAACTAACATAGAAGTTCATTATTAAGGCAAAACAAGAATGCATCAGAGTAAATTACAAGGCAATATAAATTACCAAAAAATAAATAAATTACAAGGCAATATATACGTTCAATTAAATCAAGATATTATAATGAGGCCAACATAATAGTACATTCTCTTTCGGGCAGAATGCACAAACCAAGGTTAAACAAATGTCAGAACCTCGGATGAGTTAATCAATGAGCACAACACTGAATTTGAAAATCTATCCCCTTTGGGCAGATAGATTCCTAGACCAATGAGCCTCCAATAACTTCATCTACAACCTCAAGAAGAAGTTGCTCAGGATGAGTTAATCATTGAGTACAACAAGTTGTCATAACAAGGCCATCATAATAGTATATTCCCCTTTGTGCTGAATGTATAAACCGAGGTCTAAACCAAGGTCAGAATCTCAGATGAGTTAATCAATGAGCACAATATTCAGTTTGGAAATCCATCCCCTTTAGGCAGATAGATCCCTAGACCAATGAGCCTTAAACAACTTCATCTACAACCTCAAAGAAAAATTGCTCAGTGAGCATACACTAGCTTCAGAGATTTGTTGCCTATGGGCAGATAGATCACCTAGAGTAATGCACCTCCATTAACTTCATCCCAGATAAGTTCACAATTATAGCACACAATTACCCCTTTGAGAAAGTAATTGCATGAAATAGTCAAAATTATTTCTCAAATTTTACAATTTTTTTTTTCACAAACCAATATAAGATATCCCACTTTGGTGGTAATTATGTGTAGTAATTCATGAAAATTCTTACACAGGACTATGTTTAAAAATAATAACATTCTCTTTCCCAAAACCATGATCCAATCCACAAGGTGCAACATCTTTATTAATCATGAATTTAAAATAATAGCATTCCCAAATAAATTTTGCATTTAAACAATTCAAGCGGAAACATGCACTTCAATAAACAAAAATATCAAAGCAAGCATTAGAAGCTGTGAGCAATCAACACTATTATCATAATTGCATCTAAATCACATCATCACTTGATGCAAAATATAACAAATTAATTTATCATCATATTTTTCTTCAAGATATATTTAGAGAAAATAATAAAATATAGCACTACACAGGTAATATTTGATGAAAATTAGGTTGACATTGGGCTCACAAGTGCCCCACGCGTCATAGCCCACAGATGAGCTACACTCAAGGGATCCAAATAGGTATTTTTCCCAACCAGCAAATCAACCATCAAAAAAATAAGTTACATCCATAAATAAAACCTAACTCTAAATGAAGTAGTATTTATCGAAGTATATGTAAAACAACAATGACAAACTTGCTACCACTAAAAAAACAAAATAAAAATAAAGAACTGCCGGTATTTTCCTAGAACATACGTGGTCTTTACTATTGAATCACTCAATAGAAAAACTTCATATTATTAACATTATAAAAAAATTGTAGCTTCAGCAAAGAAAACGATGCTCAGTCGCTGAATCCATGGAAAGCAAAATAACTAAATGCATTAAAAACAAATATTTGCCATCTCTAAATATATACTATAATATATGGGATAAGATCCATTTATAAATTTTTTTTACAAATTACACTAAGTACGACTGGTCGTACACTGAATGATTAAAGTATGACCGGTCGTACTTAGTGTAGTTTGTAAGAGTTTGTAAACAAAAAAAGTTTGTAAATATAACATGTCCCATAATATATTGGCTTTAATGTTTCTAAAGTGAATGTAGATAAGTTATCTACATTCGCTCCTAAAACGACGTCGTTTTAGGTTGAAAAATTTAAAAATTATAATGATAAAGACTATTATAACCCTGAAATAAATTATAATTACAAAAATATCTTGATTTCCGCCTCAAAAAGACGTCGTTTTGAGTTCACTGTAGATAAGTTATCTATATTTATCGTAGAAAAAGCAAACCCTAATATATTATTCAAGATCAAGATGGGGGAACGTCTAGTATCATCATACACATAATAATATTACTAACATATGAAAAGGAAAAAGTTATCCATAACAATTTGAAATTCACTGCTGTTGCAAATTGATAGCAACAAATATCGACAAACTCAAATATCCACTACCAAAGGAAGTATGTTATTGGGTTGTTATCAATGTTCAAATTTTAAAATACACATGTGTTGGCTATTTCTACAAACATAAAAATAAAAATAAAAATCACGATGGCCTTCAATACTTTAGGGGAAACCGAGAGCATTCAATATACTATTTATTTAACCATCAATTAAACAACCAAATTGCAGGTTTATTAAAAAAAAAAAAACAACCAAATTGCAGTATTCCATAACGTGTTCCAAACCTTATATATGTTTAGCCTTGAAATTTATAAGGACAAGATTGAAGGCCAATCAACAAATTGCAACAATTACTTTATAGGTGTCATAACTATAGTTGCTGGATTTTCAAGGTAGAGTTTCAACATCGAAAATCAAGATTTTGTCCTTTTATTTATGATTGGATTCATTCTCAACTCACCCATCTTCAATCGGGTTTTCATTTTTTTTTTAATTAAAGAATCGCATATTAAAAAAAAAAGAGGGAACACCCAAAATATTCTAATTATGTATAAAGTAAATAATTGGATTATAAATCATATAATAGAGGCTCTGAGACCAAACGTAAGAAAATGCAAAATAGTATTATATGATTTTAGAACATCAAAAGATTTAGAATGAAGGAATAATTCACATAATTCTTGAAGGCTTTTTTGTTCTTGTTTGCTCTGATGCTCCTGGAAGGTTAGAAAGATCATGATCTTCTTCTGCGGTTCACACCACTTCCTGATCACAACCTCACAACCGTCGATGGGTCAAGTTGTGGAGTGAAGATTTTCCACACATTGTGAATGCGGAGAGGACCTAGCCAAACTTATTAACCGTAGTCCTCTTCCCATCATGGGCCAATGGGTTATGCCTACACTATTACTCACACTAATCAATTTACAGATAAGGCTAAACAAAAGGATAACTTAATTAATTGGGCTCAGTTTTTATACAAACATAAAAAACTACAATTAAAAAACTACAAGAAGCCTACAATTATAAAAGAAAAATTCTAACAGAAAAAGCTAACCGTAACAATTTTTTTTTTTATCAAAGACCTCAACCAAATCCAAGAATCCACATTGAAGCTTTATTTGAAAGAAGATTTTACAAAGTATAATGGGTTCCAATCTGAAAGTTGTAATTTCTAAAAAGAGTGGAGAGCCGTAAACCCAAAATCAGATTAGTCAGATCCATTATTACTTGGGACACAGATGGATATCTAAATAAATTCAACAAAATTCAAGGTTAACTCATTTGACTGACATCACAATTTGGAACTAGGTTCCATACCCTCATAAAACAACTTCTTCAGAGCATCTATATGGGATGGTTGCAAACATACAGCTACAATGAAACCATCACCATTTCCATTGTTCAAAAGAAAAGCCTTACCCTCAGAATTTATGTTCCCCGGAACCATACAAGCAGGTTTTCCCCACCCAAAATCAGTTGAATAAAAAGGAAAATTCGTCCAACCAACAACATTTAGATTCGGGTCACCTCTGAATTTTCCTCCCACGCTTCCTGCAGAGTTGTAAATTATGTCCCTAAACAAATTCAAGTCCTTCTGATTTGCCACATAGTCAAGAACAGACCTCACATACTCATCACTCATCCTCTCAATTGCTACCCTCAGTTTCCCAACTACATAACTCAGAGGCTTATGCACAATGTCATCAAATGAACAAGTTGGTGTCACGGTAGGAAAAGTTGCATTCCCAAAATAAGCATGAGGGAGAGGTGGCTTCAATCTGTTTCTACAATTGACCAATGTTGTTAACCTTGTTGGTTGGTCCCAATTCCCTTCATACCTCACTTTACAAACACATCTCCACAAGTGACCACTAATGACCTCAAAACTAGTATAACGTTTCACTTGAGTAAAGTCACATGCTTTCTTCAGTTTCTCAACTTGGGCTTTGGTGAGTTTCAACATGGCAGTGGTAGTAGTAGGATAAAGTTTCATCTTGGTTTTTTCTACCATACCTTCCCAAAGGGGTGGTGGGAAAAACTCATGATGTTCAAAACGTGGAGACATATTAAGTTTTCTTGAATCTAACAAAGTTCTATCAAGCAATGGGATTAAACTCGAATCTAAACTCTCTTTTCTTGCTAGTTTGGCCCATGAGTTGATGAAACTCCCAACAGAAGCTCCATCAAGCACGGCACGAGATAAGGCAAGTCCTAGAGTGAATCCACCACATGGGAACATAGTCAACTGAACCAACAACAAGGGTATGTCCTCAATTGGGACACCATAGTCAACCTTTGGCACAAGTTGTTCAACAACATGGGTGGGAACAGAATCATTTAAACTGACCTCATCATCATCATCACAAGTAGTGGCTTCAAAGAAAAGTGCCCCTTTAGTGTTGCAAAGGAGTTGCAAGCGACCACCTTGGATCCAGCATAAACGACCAGCCATGGGGTAGTAGTGAGTCAGTGCTTTGCTGAGAGAGGTTCTGATTGTTCTGAGAGGTGAATCATCACTGATGTTGTTGTTGTTGTTGTTGTTGTAAACATAAAGTTGAGATCCGTGAGTGGGAAGCTTGATTTGATCGCACTGTGATAGAGATAGATTTGGTGTTGGTGTGGATTCTGAAGGGATCACAGGGTAAGAACTATGGATCTTAACCATTTTTTATCTGCTTCTTGTCTCAGCTTGGTGGTTCTATGAGCTTCTCTAATCTCTATACAAAGTGAACAGCACTTGCTATAGAATAACCTTGTCCTAGCTGAGTGAATTAATACACATTCCATATATATATGAGTTATGTGATAGATCTGCCTTTGTTTTTCTACAAGTCACACGTAACCCTATGCATGAATATTTTATTCCTATTTTATTATATTATTTTTATAAAATATTTAAATTTTGAATCAATCATGAATCACCGTCAACGATACTTTTATTTCAAGTTAATTATGATCGGTAATAGAAATACAAAAATTTATATAAATAACATTATCCATAAAAAGTATCGGTAAAAATTAAATATTTTTTGAGTCAATGATGTAAAGTATTTTCTTTTCAGCCCAATTCTTTCTCTAAAAAATGGATAAAAAAATAGTTTTTAAATTAATAATATATTTACTTTTAATTCATACTTTTATTAAGTTAACCTTACACTATTAAAAAAGTCCATTTTTTCGACGAAAAAATTCTCTGAAAATCTTCATTTTCGAAGGAATTATCGACGGAATTTAGGCTGTCGAATTTCTCTTCATTGATAATTCATTTTTTGACGAATTAAAGATTTTGTCAAAAATTTTCGATGGAATTTATTTATGTGGTAAATCTTCAACGGAATTTATTTCTGTGAAAAATATTCGACAGAATTTGTTTCTGTCGAAAATCTTACAAAATTTGTTTCCGTCGAAAATCTTCAACATAATTTATCTTCTTGGAGAATTTTGAATTAATTTAAAAAAAAAATTGGTTAAATATCACCAAAAGTATTTGAATTTTTTTAAAAATAATATCTTTCATATAGATTTTAATTTAATAAATAAATAAGAATTTCAAACATATAATACACTAAGATCAATGACCAAAAATTACAATACATAATGAAAAATATTAATTGTATATAATATCTCATACAGATGAAAATTATCATAATGAAAAATATGAATGAATTGTGTACAAGGAATTTCAAAAATTACAATATACAATGGAACATGTGAGTCATATTTTCTTCACTAAGCCTCTTCCTCAACCTCATCATCATTTGTAGCTACAAAGTACAAACTGGACTTCCTTCTCTTGTGTTATGCCATCTGTTTAATGTCAGTATCCCTTTCATCTTTCTAATTGAAAATGAGGTCGCTGGAATATACAGAATAAATAGACAGTAGAAATAGTTACAAACAATCTTAGATTGTCTTTTAAACATGCACATATATCTTACTATTCTATTTGTCCCGTGCAGCCACATCTTTTAATAGGCTTATCCTATAAATCAATGCTTTAAATGAGTTGAACAAAAGTAAGATAACTGAACTTACATATAACCAAGCTTTGGTATCCTGCTTAAATCAGGAATTGGTCCATGCATTCAGTGTGAATTCAAGGTTTAATTTTCTGATTTTATGCACTAGTACTTCCTAGCTTAAAGTGGTTAGGCCGTGGGTGACAAGGCTAATAGATTTCAATTTTTAACACTATAGTAATTCCTACCTAACATAGTTAATAGGCTTATAGGTTTCAATCTTTATTTACCTACTTTATTGTTTCCTACTTCAATATAGTTGGCCGAAGGTGTCATAATTCAAGGTGTCCAATTCTAATTGCTTAAACTATTATTCCTCCATCTAAGCATGATCTGGCCGAGGGTTAGGTAAGACATAAGGGTCCCAACTTCCATTACTAGATTATTTTCATAGAGTTTATAGACATGTGGGGTCTCAAGTCATTTTTCAATAATCTTAACATAAAAAGAGCCGACCCAGTTCAATACCCACTTCGTGAGTGTCTAGGGAATGGAATACTCTAGGCAGCCTTTCAATAATCTAAACATAGAATTTGAACAAATAAAATAAAAAAAATCACGAGACAAAGCCGCCTCTTTAATTGTATATGGCGCTGCCCCCGGACAAATGCTTCTTTTTATACGAATGCGGTCAATCCGTAAATAGCCTTCCTTGTGTAAGGTTTGAAATTGGTTGAATGTGGTCAATGGTGTGAGGCCGTGGAGCTTGCATGTAAGGTGTCAAGTGAGGGTGACAAATGTTCTTCATGCATGATAGGATGGATGATAATTCTTTGACAAGTGGGGAGCATGCACAAGGATGGGAGTGAAGATCAAGCCCCGACACCATATCCCTCTCCTATGGTTACTATTTAACAATAAATAATGGGGAAAATTATATTACAATCTATTTTTGTTTACAACCTCTTACAATCATATCTTAATCGTTGATTTCTGCCAATCAATGATTATCATTTATTATGAATTAATAATTAATTAATAAATTTAATTTGCGAAAATCTTAACCATTGATTAACGGTAATCAACAAAAAAAAATATGATTTATAAGAGATTATAAACAAGAATAGATCGTAAGTATAAACTTTCCCATAAATAATTCCAGAAGTTGATCCTATTTTAGTCTTTTCACCAAACCTTTGGTTACAAGTCAATCTTGTTTAAGCGTTCCTACCCTATGTCTCTCACCCACTCACCGACCTTGCAATAACATCTGAAGGCAGACTTTCACAGAAAAAGAGGATACTGGCTTTCATTTTTTAGAACCTACGGATAAAAGTTGTAACTTTGAAACCTCTACAGATCAGCTTAGGAAACAAGGAAGATATGGAACCAAGCACCAAGGATCCTTTTTTCATATGGTTTTATGTAGACGAGGAAATCGCTGTTGCTCAGTGGAGGAACTGCGTTTTGGTGTTGGACTGTTGGTGTGTCAATGTTTGATGATGAAGGTATTTTGGTTTGAGAAATGTTTGACTACTGACGTGGAAAAAAATAGCACATCTGAGGTGGTATTTGCAAATGGGATTCCGTAGTGTAAAATGAAATGATGTAAAAAAAATTTCTTCAGCATATTTGTACTCTTCCTCGTACCAAATGTGAGAAAGTAATTTTTTCCATGATTTCAAAAAAAATCTGCATACCAAACAACACCCAATATACATATAAAATTATGTGAGACTCATATTTCTCTATTCTTTCTTTTCTCTTCATACGGTTCTGCATGCATGGTTCCACACAGTTTTATATATGTGTGTAGAAAATAATAAACTATCTCTTACTAAGGAACCATAAGCCTTTAATTTCCCCGTACGTTATTTTTCTGGGTCGCTAGCCATCGTTTGCTCCCCCACCATTCACCCCTGGTTGGTAAAACGTGAAACCCATTTGTAGGAACAATTTTTTATTGCAACCGTTGTGGTGCAATGATGTTATTATAATTATATATTCAAGAGAGTATATAATTATAATAATAAAATCATTTTTTCTTTCTCCACACTCCACAAGTTGATTTTTTTGACCCTTATAACCCTTTATTAATAATTAATTATCAATTTGACTTTGATTATAAACTATTTCGAAAATTTAACCTTCTCAAAAAACATAACATCAATCTGACCATGTTTGACCGTTAACCACGAAGTCTACCCGGGTACATCCCTCTAAACCCGGGTATTTTTTTAAATTTTTGACCTACATCACTATACTTACATCATTCAATTTACATCATCCTAATCTAAGAGCATGGTCTTGGAGGGGGTGTTCCACATTGCCCCCTCTTTGCCATATACTTATATATCCACGTTGGGCGCTGATTCCCTCCCTTCTTCATTTTTTTTTTAATTATCCTACATCACTATACTTACATGATTCAATTTACATCATCCTAATCTAAGAGCATGGTAATTGTGCCTTGGAGAGAGGATGTTACACGTGACCCCTCATTCCCATATATATATATATATATATATTATTACAATTATCTTTAATACTGTAATATATATTTATATTTGCTTATATATATATATATATATATTTAATAATAATAATAATTTATTATTATATATTATCATTATTATTACTACTTTGATTATTATTATTATTATTCTTATTTATTTTTTTGATTATTACAAGTACTACCTTTTTCCACATTTAAAATTTTTATCAGTGGGGCAAGAAATTTATTGTTTTTTAAAAGTGATGAACATTTTTCCAAATATGAAAAAAGAGAGGAAGAACCAACTTGGATATCCCGCGGTACCAAAATTTTGTTGGAAGGGAACAAAATTTCGCTACAACAGAGGTACCAATTTGGGTGCTCCACTTTTCCACATTTAAAAAAAATTTCAATGTGGAAGGAGTTTTTTTCTTCAAAAATGATGAAACTTTTTTCAGATGTGAAAAAAATGGAGTATCCACTTAGGCTCCCTTAATACCAATTTTTGTATCGAACGGACTAAATCTTTAGTAATACGAAAGTACCGAAATGGGTATTCCATTTTTTCACAATTGAAAATATTTTCGATTTGAAAGGAATATTTTTTTTTAAAGTGTTGAAAAAAAAAATTCAAATGAGGAAAAAAGGGTGTACCAACTTAGGTACTTTGGAATACCAAATGGGTACTCCATTTTTTCACTTTTGAGATTTTTTTAACGTGGAGGGGATTTTTTTTTTCAAAAGTGATGAATTTTTTTTAAATGTTGGAAAAAAGAGAGTACCACTTAGTATTATCGTAGTACCATATTGGGTACCACCGTAGTACCAAAATTTTGTTTCAAGAGAACAAAACTTGGGTACTATGGTGGTGCCCAAGTGGGTACTACCTTTTTTCACATTTAAATTTTTTTAAATGTTGTACGAATTTTTTTTTTTTCAAAAGCGATGAATTTTTTTCCAAATGTGAAAAATTGGAGAACCAACTTAGGTAATCCCGTAGTACCAAAATTTTGTTCGACGGAACAAAACATCGGTATTTAGGAGTACCCATTTGGGTACTTCATTTTTTCCACATTTGAGAAAATTTTCAAATTTGGAGGGAATATTTTTTTCCCCAAAAATAAGGAGTACCCATTTAGGCTCTTGTAGTACCAAAATTTTGTTCGAAGAGAACATGGAGTACACAATTGGGTAATTTATTTTTTTCACATTTGAAAATATTTTCAATGTGGAGGAATTTTTTTTTCAAAAGTGATGACTTCTTTTTCTAATGTGGAAAAATAGAGTACCAACTTGGTAATTTGGGCACTCCCTATTTGGAAATTTTTTCAATATATGTTTTTTTTTTTTTTTAAAAAGTGATAATTATGTTTCAAATTTTGAAAGAAGGGAACATCCGTTTAGGTATTTTTGTACTACCAAAATTTTATATTAAGGGAACACATTTTTAGTACTATGGAAGTATCCGAGTGAATACTCATTTTTTTCACATTTGAAAAAAACTTCAATGACGAGGAATTAGAATTTTTTTTTTCTTTCAAAAGTGATGAAATTTTTTGCAGGAGTGAAAAAAGAAAGTACGAACTTAGGTATTCCCATATACCAAAATTTTGTGTGAAAGGAACAAAACTTTGGTACCACGTGAGTACACAAATAAGTACTACCTTTTTTCATATTTGAAATTTTTTTCTATGTGGCAGGAAATTTCTTTTTCAAAAGGGATAATTTTTTTTTTCAAATGTATAAATAATGCAGTACCCACTTGGGTGCTCCCATAGTATCAATTTTTTTTCGAAGAGAACAAAACTTTGGTATTACGGGAATACCCAACTAGATACTCAATGTGGAGGAATTCTATTCTTTAAAAGTGATTACATTGTTTTCAAGTGTGAAAAAAGGGAATACGCACTTTGGTACTCCCGTACTACCAAAATTTTGTTCAAAAGCAACAAAATTTTGGTACTATAGGAGTACCCAATTTGGTACTCCATTTTTTCCACATTTGAGAATTTATCAATGTGGTGGGAAATTTTGTTTTCAAAGTGATGAAAATTTTCCACATTTGAAAAATATCTCAATGTGGAGAGAAATCTTTTTTCAAGAGTGATGAATTTTTTTTTCAAATGTGAAAAAAAGGAGTATCCACTCGGGTATTGCCGTAGTATCAAAATTGTTTACTTCAAATAAAATTTTGGTATTACGGGAGTACCCACGTGAGTACTCCATTTTTTTCAGATTTGAAAAAAAAAATTAATATGGTGGGCATTTTTTTTTCAAAAGTGATCAAATTATTCTCAAATATAGAAAATGGAGTACCAACTTGAATACTCCTGTAGTACTAACTTGGGTATTCTTGTAGTACCAAAATGTTGTTCGAAGGGAACAAAATTTTGGTATTACAAAAATATCCAAGTGGATACTACCCTTTTCAACATTTGAAATTTTTTTCAATGTTGCAGAAATTTTTTTTTTTCAAAAGTGATGAATTTTTTTCCAAATGAGTAAAAAGAGTACCCACGTTGGTACTCCCGTAGTACCAAAATTTTGTTCAAATAGAACAAAATCTTGGTACTATATATATATATATATATATATATATATATATATATATATATATATATATATGGTATCTATACCGAATATAAGATTTTTTCAAGTCACGGTATTATAATTATGTACTTCGAGAAATACATAATTATAATATGGGATTTACTAATCTCATGTTACATGATATAATACTCTCATGTGAGTGACATAAATATATGGGGTCCATAATGTAAAAAGAAAAAGAAAATAAAAAATTGGCAAGAATGTTATGGGTGTGTAACATAAGATAACTCTCTTATAACATGAGGCTATTATTTCAATTATAATATTAAAATTGTACTTTTTTTTATTTTCCACACAAGCAGACAAGTTTACAAAGAGAAAAAAATTACAACTTTAACATTATAACTATGTATTCCGAAAGTACATAAATTGAACAAAACCTTTTATCCGGTGAACTATCTTGATAAGGCACTTCAGTTCTCTCACATAAAAGAAAGGTCTTTGGTATGAATATTTTGTTTGGTATGATGGGAAAGTAGAGTGGGGAATATTTTTTGACCATGTTTGAAATGACCAAACCTAAAAAAATCCTAACAAAATTATTTCTCAATCATTCCCATTTGTAACTACACACTTCAAAAAAAAAAAAACCCCACCCCGCCCATGGTAATGTTTTTTCCCAAGAACTCATAATCTCATTTTAATTATTTTTGACAAATATGCGCTGTTGTTTTATGAGCTCAGAATCTCATTTCAAAATAATGGGTATTTTGATAATTTCAGTTCATATTCTCATCAATATTTTACAATCAACCAAACATAGCATTAGTAAAAATAACCCAACTTTTTCCGAAAAATTCTCATCTACAAAACACCTTTTCGTAACTTATTCAGAAAAAAAATTTCCCACAATATTTTTGGAAAAAGAAGGGCCGGCTTGACTCAGCGGTAAATTTGCTTGCCGTGGTGTGTCAGGTCGCGGGTTCGAATCAGTCTCTCTGCAAAAAACAGGAGAAAGACTGCCTAGAGTATTCCCTTCCCCAGACACTCACGAAGTGGGTATTTAAACTGGGTTGGCCCTAATATTTTTGAAAAAAAAAAATTCCAGTAAAAAACAATTCTAATAAAAAAAAAAATTTCTCTCGTACTAAATGCCCCGTTAGTCTCTTGACAGGTTAGCATGAATTATAATTGGCAGTAGAGGGTAAACAAGAAAAAGAATAGAACTAAAAATCAATTTTACCAGGAGTTGCTTCTATGAAAAAACATATCCCAAAGATGCATGCCAAATGTTGAAAACCAACTTTCAACCCTCTATTATTGTTTTACTTTTAATAAATACGCAGATGAAGATGATAGCTACACGGAGTAAATGGCCTTAGTAGGTTTGGTAGAAAGTCCAAACCCAAATGGGAAGAGGGGATCATAATGAGGGTCTCCAACATTCATTGGCAATTGATCAACAGTTTTGAACCATGTCCGTGGAAGCTTTCCTGTGAAACCATAGTCACCATATAAAACATCAGCCACACCTTGGCCTTCACTACCTGGAAGCCAACCAGCAACAAGTGCATCTATTAAAGCAACATATGGTTCAATAACTAGAGGGCGACCAGAAATAATGATAACCACACATTTTATAGCTCCACAGACATTTGTTATGGTCTCAGGACCAGGGTTGGGAATTGTCAAGTTCATGCTGTCACCATTCATTTCAGCATAAGGATGCTCTCCTACTACAACTATGCCATAGGAAAATCCATTGGATTCAACAAATTCTTTATCAGGGTTCTCCTTGTAGATCACTTTGGTTTCTGGATCAACAGTGTTTTTAACAGCAGTGAGGATTGTAGTCCCTGATCATATAAAAGTTTCACAAAAATAAGAAGAGTTGTAACATATACTTGACAATGAAAGAAATTATAATTGAAAATAGAGTAAATACCCTTTTTGGTCCCTGACAATATTTACGAAATCTTTTTTAGTCCCTGGCAATAAAAAAGGACCAAATTAGTCCCTAAAATTATGAAAAAAGGGCCACTTTAGTCCTTCTGTCAATTGTAATAAGTACTCCTTGGTCCTTTTTTCATCATTTTAGGGATCAATTTGGTCCTTTTTTATTATCAGGGACTAAAAAAGATTTCGTGAATATTGTCAGTGACCAAAAAGAGTGTTTACTCTTGAAAATATATCTTACCTTTGAGAAGATTATTGCCACTGATTCCTTGCCATTCGATGGTCCAGCCACCACACTGATATCCTAGATTATCAGCATGGCTTCCAGCCACAAGAATTTTTGGCACCTTTCTAGGAAGAGGCAATAAAGGCTTATCAGCAGATTCACCATTTTTCAGAAGGACCAGTGATTTCCTTACAGCTTCCCTAGCCAATGCTCTATGCTCCTGTTCAGCATTTTGGGAAACATAGAAGAGATACAGGGTGATCCTTATATGTAGTTGTGAACTTAGGGGTTCTCAAAAATACCCATCATGAAGTTAAAGCAAATACTCAAGGAAAACAAAATA